>OX393551.1:18436705-18700710 GCA_947650365.1 Chamaelirium japonicum
CCTTCGGATATAAGCCAGATGCCCTTAGAGACCTCTGAGGTCTCGTACCATCTTTGGTGCGGGCATATTGACGATAGCCTCAATTTTGGATTAATCTATCTCGATGCCTCGATGTCGTACGATGAAGCCAAGGAATTTGCCTGATGAGACTCCAAATGCGCACTTGAGTGGATTCATACGGAGTTGGTACCTTCGAAGCTGTTTAAAGATCAGCTCGAGATCTTGCAGATGTGTCGACTTCTCCTTAGACTTTACAATAAGGTCATCGACGTAGCACTCCACGTTTTGATAAAGAATATCATTGAAGATTCTCGGTATGGCTCGTTGGTAGGTGGCTCCTATGTTTTTCAAGCCGAATGGCATAACTTTGTAGCAGTCCTTTGGTGTGCGGAATACTGTGAGCTCTTCGTCTTTGGGTGCTATCCGGATCTGGTTGTAGCCTGAGGATCCATCCATAAAAGTTAGCACCTCATGACTTGTCATCGCATCCACCATTAGCTCCGTGATTGGTAGCGGGAAGTTATCCTTCGGACATGCGTTGTTCAAGTCTCTGAAGTCCACGCATACTCTGATTTGGCCATTTTTCTTTTTGACTGGGACGATATTAGAGATCCACGTCGGGTACTTGACTTCTCGGATGAAGCCGGTATCGATTAGCTTGTTTACTTTGCCTTCTATCTAGGGTACCAGTTCTGGTTGGTAGCGTCTTTGTCCTTGCTTGATGGTGCTGGCTCCATGTTTGACGCTGAGCTGATGCACTACAATTTTAGGATCGAGACTCGGCATCTCCTTGTAGGACCATGCAAAGACATCTCTATATTCTTGGAGCAGTTTGATGTATGCAGCTTCTTCTTCAGGAGTCAAGAGTGTGCTAATGAATGTAGGTCGAGGCTCCGTTTCTGTGCCCAAGTTGATTTCCTTCAAGTCATCAACGGTGGACTGCCCCCTTCTTCGAGGACCGGCGGGGCGTCTTGCAACTCATCATCCGAAGTAGAAGTATCACAGTTGTTAGTTTCAATAACGGAGATATGATTGACCGACCGTCATGGGTGGGTGGGCGGGTGTTGAAACGACGTGCTCAACTAGTGTTCCCAAACGATCGAACACCGACCTCTTCTTTGGCCCGAGCCTTTCGAACACGGATGTATGCTTTAGATTCAGTCGACTTTGACTGCTTTTGTTTTGCTTCTGGAATGTGGCTTGGCATCGAGCTCGTCACCGTCTTCTTTTACTATCGGGACGGGCGGCGTAGGTGGATCGTGCATCGAAGATTGTCGATCCTTTAGCTGCTTCGTCTACCATCTTCACCTCAATGTAGTTGGAGGTAAAGGTCTTCTAGGTTGCAATCTTGATGACCATCGGGGTTTGACTGGAGCCGATGCCTCGACAGTTTTGAAGACGTTGTTTGCCGCTTTGAAACAGACGAGCTTGAGTCCTGGTCATCCCATGCGACGTTGCCGCTGGGGGAAGTGTGCCCATTTGCATAGCGCTTTTTTTATTGTAGTCGGCTTTGAACAATAATCTGGCGACGTTTTGCCCCCAACTCCCTTTTGGCTTGAATTCGAGTCGATTGATGTCGATAGCTCCGCTAGGTCCGATCGGGTTTGAAGCTTGCGTCAGACTAGGTAACGACAATGTCATTTTTTGCAGAGTGATGACGTTGGCCTCCGATAATAGCGGAACTGGCTTTCTTGCCGAAGTAGAAGGCGGTCGCTCGGGGTTGAGAAGCCATTGAGGTGCGAGGCACAAGACTGGCGTCGCTTGGACGGGCAACGGAGTATGTTGCATTACTCTCGGCTTAGAACTGATGCGCATCCTTTGTCTTGATTTTGATGCTTCCTTGACTTCGAGTATCGTCTTGTCGGAAGGTTGCATCAGATTTGTAGGTAGAGGAGCCTTATCCTGCTTCACTTCTTCAGCCTTTTGGATTCGAGGGGCTTTAGCTGGAAGGACTTCTGCTACAAGGTCTTTCGCCTGGTAGAACATGGCGTCAACAAGGTATGCTTCGGCTTCATTGAACGGCCTATCATCAGCGACGATGCACTTCTCCATGTCTTACTAGTAATACTTGAGGCACTGGTGCCAGGTGGATACTACGACGTCATTCTCATGTAGCCATGGTCTTCCTAACAGAAGGCGATATGACGTCTAGCAATCAATGATGTGGAAGAGGACCGTTGTGTCGAGCGGGCCGATTGAAAGCTTCAGGTGGATGATTCCGATAGTGGATTGCCCGCCCTGGTTGAACCCTTGAATTACCAACTGGCTGTGTGAGAGCTGGTCAGTGGTAATGCCGAGCTGCCTCATTGTTTGGATGGGCATGATATTGACGGCGGAGCCACAGTCTAGCAGGATTCGGTTTACCGGCTTCTCCTTGATGTATCCCGAGACGTAGACGGGCCGGTTGTGCAATCGTGCTCCAAGTTACAAGTCTTCTTCTGAAAAGGTTATCGTCGCGTCGCATGAGGCCACAGTCTTGCCCTTCTTGCCATCCTTCCTCTTCTTCTTGTAGCTGTCTGGGTCTGCCAAGGCTGCAGCTATTGCTAGGCGAGCTTTTTTCGGAAGGTGCAAAGCTTCTACGAGTGGCAAGTACAGGATTGCCTCGTCGTGAGAGGCAGTGCCCTCCTTGTCGGAGTCGTCTTTCTCATAAGTGGAGTCGCCTTTTTCAAAAGCCTCAATTTTGCCTTTCCCTTCCGACGTTTTATGAACTTCGACCATGCAATAAAAGATCCTGATGTGCTGATCGGCTGAAAGGAAATGATCGTGGAAGAATTCTTACAACGTTGCTGGTTCTGGAAGGCTTTGCTGGAGGAGATCATCTGGATCTACTGGCAGCACTTTGAACGCCTTTCGTCCTGGAGCCTTGTTTTTCTTCTTGTAATTTTTTTGTTCGGGAAGTCTCCTCGTCATACGGTCTAGCTTGTGTCGCTTTGATTGTGACGGCTTTTGTCTCCGGGGTTGAATGACCCATGCCTTTTCGTCGGTGGATTCTCCCCTGCTAAGGTGATGATCAGGAGTAGCAACCACGGGTTCCTTATTGGTCGGAGAAACTTGTTCTTCCGAAGGCTCTACTGGCTCGTTTTCTGATCCCCAGTCGGTGGGCTTAATTTCTTCGATCGGCATGGATGGAGGCTTTGAGTAGAGGACGTAATAGTCGAATTTGCCCGAGGGGTGGCCTCGTAAACTGACTTCCAGATCTCCTTGCTCGTATCTCTTGTAGCTCGTGTGTACTGAGCGTGGATTTTCTGTATTAACATTAATAAATGTGACTTTGGTTATTGCTTTAATTAGAATACTACTATGATATATGTTAATACACATATAATAAAGGACCCTAGGGAACACAGTAGGCCACTGAGGTGCATGGTGGATCCATGCTTGGGAGACCCAGTGGACCAGTTCTGTGTAGACCTAGAACTAGTTCACAGCTTTAGTGATGTCGGTCGCTTTACCGAGAATAAGTTATTGGCAAATAGAGGATGTGGTGAAGTCTCCACCACGGGAACGTGGGATTCCCATTCACCTGACCAAGCACGATGATCGTGTTGAACAGGAACCAAGACGGTGCATAGTTCAGTGATTCAGACACTGGTGCATAAACTGTCTTACTAGTATAGATAATCCGTCCTTCACCCTGAGGGACCATGCTCACTGGGCCAACCAGTTGTGTGGTGCTTTGATGTGCCAACGTGTGCGGACCTTCCATAGTCCAATACCACGGTACGTTGGGTTACCCGGCTGGCGCTTGAGTGATATGTAATCCCTCTAGGTTATCCGACATCTAGTATTAGATGAGTGCGTTTTGATGAGTCAATATGTTCACACAGTTAACCCAGGCCTGGTGGTTGTCAGTATGACTGATGATGTTCCGGATGCTAGGCATATCACCGGAAGGTGTGTGGTGTTATAGATGACAAGTCATGAAACCCTAGTCAGATGATCGATCGGGATCTGATGGTGCTCCCCACCGCCCGAGTCGTACCATGGCACCAGTAATAGGAGGGACTAAGGATTATCGGAGTATAGTAGAGAATAGGGTTACGAGGGAGTAACATAAGTTTAGGATCACTAGAATTCAACTCGCGTCGCACTCTGGGTGGTTACGCGGGTTAATCGGCTTAGGGATGATTAACGGAACTTTTGGTGTGTCACCGGAACAGTTAATCAGGGATCCGGTTGGAGCTAGAGATCCCGAACCCTGAAGGTTCCACCCTGTTGTTGCATATAGGAATTATTTTCCGACCTGGTTGGATACGTTGGATGTGAAGTAGCGCGATGGAGCGCAAGCCCGGAGCCTAAGAACCTAATTCACATGTGTTACGGGCCGTAGGGGTATTTTGGTAAATACTAAAATATGGCTCAGAACATATTGCATATGGATCTTAGAATGAGTGAAATAATTCCAGGAGCTCATAGGTCTGAAGGAACTCGATTCCGAGTAGCGCACCTCACTCAGTCTCTCTTTCAGTTTTTCACTTTTCGTGAAGGGCATTTTCGTCCAGGCTTCACGATAGACAATTGGAAACCCTAAAAACCGCCCCCTCTCATCCCTATCTCCTAGGGGCCGGCCCTAGCTTGCTTGTAGCACTAGGAGACCGGCCCTATAAGAGGAATAGAGAGGGAGGGGCCGGCCCTAGCCTCCCTCCTCTTTAAAAACCCGAACTCTCTCCCCTCTCTCCCTCTCTGAGGTTTCGGCCAAGGAAGAAAGAGGAAGAAGGAAGAAGAAGGAGGAAGGAAGGAGAAACAAGAAGAGAGAGAGAGAGAGAGAGAGAGAGAGAGAGAGAGAGAGAAGGAGGAGATCTCGCGGCTAGCCATCGTCTTCGCAACGAATTCCTCCTTCGGCTCGTAATCCTTGCACTCAGAGACGAGATTTCGTGGATTCCTCAATTCGCAAAGGACAAGGTGCTATCCGACAGCTTCCCGTGCGATTCACGTGCGGTTCATCATCATTTCGTTCTCTCCGGATTATAGATCCAAAAGGTATGATAATTCTAAACACCTAACTAAATGCATACATGTCTTCCGTAGATCGTAGTATGCCTCTAGGGTGTCCGCACATATGCTAAGATCTTAGATTTGCATGTAGATTGTTTTGTAGAATTAATTGTAATGAAACATACACCGTATGATCTTTGGATCTATCTTTTGCTTCCACTGCGACTCTGATAATCGGATCCAATTTCAACAATTGGTATCAGAGCACGCTTTGGTGTATGTTTCATGCATGAATTCGTGAAAACATCATGTGAATATATGATGGCATATGTTTTCGTCGGGGTTCAACGTAGATCATGCATATGGATTGTGCTATGTATCGTCTTTTTGCAGGTGTCGTGCTGAATAGTAATCTGTGATAGCATGCCTCCGGGGGTCGGACCCCGGATTTAATTTTGCATTGATTATTATTGTGCTTGTGGATTTTAAGGCTCTAGATGGGCGAGGGTGGAGGTTGACCACCCTCGGATCCCTGGCCATGTTTCTAGGATTGTTTCTTTTTCTTTCTAGCGAAATTGTACACGAAAGAGCACTTGCTCGGAGCGTATTAGTTTTTCGGTCACAGGAAGAAGGAGATGATGCTACATCCACGGTTCGGACAAGCGGTACCATGGCGTGCAAAGACCCGGCGAAAGCGTGCACATTGGCGATGATGGGGATCGTCGTCAGAGATTGTGCAGAACGGAAGAGCAGGATATGTTGGCTGTGCTATTCAGGTTCAGGGGTCGGACCCTGGACTTGATTCAGTTTGGATGTTATTTCTGTTGATTCTCTTTTCTTAGTGTTTAGAGAACCCCGATGATAATATGACTATCTATCTTGCTTGTGAGTTTGTCTCTAGATCAGGCTTAGGGTTAGTACTAAGCTTATGGATTCATCGGTGTCTTTATATGGTTCTAACACGTGTGAATCCGGTGGCTGTCTAAAAGGAAAGGTGGTAACCGCCCTCGTGATAGTTCTGGTAGCCAAGTACTATGCACCGAGATAGACGTAGTGTTAGATTTGTTTAGAGATAACTAATGTCTCCATAAGAAGTATGATAACCCTAGTGGGATGCCTTTTCCCCATGTGATCCTAGCGACCAAGTTAGGTTAGGATTTCACTGTGTGATACCCGTTTCTAGATGATGTTTGATGGTAGTATGAACTCATCATGATTTTGTTATGCCACCATTAGGTTGAGGTCCGACGGAGATTGTCGGATGTCCCTATTTGGCCAGCATCGAAACCTGTAATGAGATGAGGTCTACTATGACATCAAGCATCAAATTGTGAATGAGGCGTCATTCTAGTGGGAGTCCTTTCCATGTTGACCTTAGGCTAGGCTCCAGATCTTAGGATTATGGGCAAACTAGTGAAGTATCGGGATCCTTGGAATCTATGTAATGTGATATTTTCCGAGGATACTAATGCTATGCGGGAAGGTTTGTAATCCTAGTAGGAGCACGATAGACCAAGGTCTAAGTCTAGGAGGTCGTGACCTTTCTAGATATGCATAAAACCTCATAAAGAATGGATGTGTAAGAGGTTCCCTCCAAAGGGGAGCCCCTGGCCTCTACAATCAACCGGTTAAGGGTCTAGGTGGGAGGTACGCAGTTCGATATTCCCACCGAGTGAGAGCTGTGTTTCCTTCCATGCTGGTTCGCCTAGTGGTTTCCTACGGGACATGAAAGATACCGGTGGCAGTGGGTGACCATTTTTTCCTGCACCGCGGGAGCCTATGAACCCCCCTACCGACACCACCTAGATTTGTGGGAAGCATCCGAAAGCTTGTGTGATGCCGTCATTGCTGCACACGCGGGTCACATAAAGCTGGCCAAAAGGAGACTGGGAGGTCTTTCAGTTTACCATGGGTAATTCTGATGAAGACTGGGTCATAAAAACCCCGTTGGCAGAAGCGGTTGCATGCTCTCACCGAGATGCTGTCTCCAATTCAAGGCCGATAGTCTCAGTGCTCGAGCCCAGGGAATTTAGATTCCTAGATGTCTCCACTTAAGGTAGTGAAGACATAGCATATAGGAATTATTTCCCGACCTGGTTGGATACGTTGGATGCGAAGTAGCGCAATGGAGCGCAAGCCCGGAGCCTAAGAACCTAATTCACATGTGTTACGGGCCGTAGGGGTATTTTGGTAAATACTAAAATATGGCTCAAAATATATTGAATATGGATTATAGAATGAGTGGAATAATTCCAGGAGCTCATAGGCGCTGACGGAACTCGATTCCGAGTAGCGCACCTCACTCAGTCTCTCTTTCAGTTTTTCACTTTTTGTGAAGGGCGTTTTCGTCCAGGCTTCACGATAGACACTTGAAAACCCTAAAAACCACCCCCTCTCATCCCTATCTCCTAGGTGCCGGCCCTAGCCTCCTTGTAGCACTAGAAGACCGGCCCTATAAGAGGAATAGAGAGGGAGGGGCTGGCCCTAGCCTCCCTCATCTCCAAAAACCCAAACTCTCTCCCCTCTCTCCCTCTCTGAGGTTTCGGCCAAGGAAGAAAGAGGAAGAAGAAGGAGGAAGGAAGGAGAAGAAATAATAGAGAGAAAAGAAGGAGGAGATCTCGCGGCTAGCCATCGTCTTCGCAACGAATTCCTCCGTCGGCTCGTAATCGTTGCACTCAGAGACGGGATTTCGAGGATTCCTCAATTCGCAAAGGACAAGGTGCTATCCGACAGCTTCCCTTGCGATTCACATGCGGTTCATCATCGTTCTGTTCTCTCCAGATCATAGATCCAAAAGGTATGATGATTTTAAGCACCTAACTAGATGCATGCATGTCTTCCGTAGATCGCAGTATGCCTCTAGGGTGTCCGCACATATGCTAAGATCATAAATTTGCATGTAGATTGTTTTATAGAATTAATTGTAATGAAACATACACCGTATGATCTTCAGATCTATCTTTTACTTCCACTGCGACTCTGATAAGCGGATCCAATTCCAACAGTATCTCCTTTGGAGAGTACGTTGGGATATAGCTTGATTGGGAGGGACTTGCTCTCCTACAGGCTCTGCCGGCTCATCTTCCAATCCCCAGTCAGTGGGTTTGATTTCTTCAACCGGAACGGACGAAGGCTTTGAGTAAAGGATATAATAGTCGAGTTTGTCTGACGGTTGGCCCAGCAGACCGACTTCTGGATCTCCTTGCTCATACCTCTGTTGAAGAGTACATTGAGACATGACTTTGCTTAGGAGAGGTGCTGACGTGAGCGATGGTTGTCCCCGGGGCAATGACGTTTCCTTCTCAGCGAGCGCAGGAGCATATTGTCGTCACTTCGAAACCTTCAGCTGGAAAGCTGACTTCGCGGTTGGCCTTTGACGATTGACACGTAATTTGGGCATTCCTTGTCGTGCAGCAACGAGTACCGGTGGAAAAGAACCGAATGTGATGGATGTCATGTTCGCTGTAGCAACCTCCCCGGATTCGATCTCTATCTTTCCTTGCTTTGCGAGTGCCATGATTTTTTTTTTGAAGATGAAGCACTTTTCGATAGGATGGCTAACCACTCGGTGGTATTTGCAGAAGAGAGGGTCGTCGACGCGATGCATTTGCTTGGGTCTCTTTGAAGGAGGAAGCTCGATCATCTTCTCTTGTAGCAATTGGTCGAACATAGAGGAGACTTCCGAGTCCGGGAAGGGATATTCTTTTGCTTTGAGCTCCTCGAGAGTCATCCTTTGTCTTTGAGGTGGAGGTGGCGGTATGGCGGCTCCTTTTCCTGATTTAGCTTGCCATCGATCTTGAGCCCTTGGAGGTTGAAGCGACGTCAGCAACGTTGACTTGCTTTTGTTTCAATACCGGCGGCTTGTCCTTCTTCTCTATCTTCGAGAAGTCTTTGCTCTTTGAGTCCCCACGATTGGCTAGGCTGAGCTCCATATCGTGAGCCTGAGTTGCGAGTTCTTTGAAGGACCGAGGCTTGATCCCTTTGAGGATGTAGAGCAGGCCCCAATGCATGCCTTGGGTGCACATCTCAATAGCCGAGCCTTCAGACAAGCGGTCTCGTGAATTTAACACGAGGTTCCTCCATCGATCGATGTAGTCGATCACCGGTTTGTCCTTCCTTTGTTTGACAGTAGTAAGCTTAGTCATGCTGACGATGCGTCTGGTGCTGTAGAAGCGGTTGAGGAACTCCCTCTCCATTTGGTCCCAACTGTCAATAGATCCAGGAGGAAGATCAATATACCAGTCGAACGTGTTACCCTTGAGGATGCGAACAAACTGCTTCACCATCTCGTCACCGTATGTGCCGGCATTGTTGCAGGTTTTGATGAAGTGAGCGATGTGCTGCCGTGGATTTTCCTTCCCGTCGAAGTGCTGGAACTTTGGTGGCTGGAACCCGGTAGGGAAGTGCAACTGCTGAATCCTTGCGGTGTAAGGCTTTGAGTATGCAACCGTGATCGGAGGACGACTACCGCCATGGGAACACATTATGTCGGCCACCAATACTTGAATTTGCTGGGCATTCATTGTTACTATTGTCGGAGGTTGTGTAGCCACCGAGACTGGTACTGGAGAGACGACTTCCGTCGGGACGGGAATCGAGGAGAGTACTGGAGTAGTCGCTAGAATTGTCGGAATAACCTCTGCAGGAGCAGGATTTGAAGACAGAGCTAGAGCGGCTATTGGAGAAGCAAGAGGTTAATCGACTACTGCAGCATTCCTTGCGCTTAGCTTTTGAAGCAAAGTATTGATGTGACGATTCTTCTCCATCAGTCAAGTAATCTGCGTCATATGTTTGTCCATTTTCATGACTTGGAGCTGAAGAGTGGACAGGGGATGATAACGGAGGACGTCTCGATGTTGCATGCCTGCATCCTCGCCGTCATCATCAGAGACGTAGTTGCACTGACTTGCTTCTGCTTGATAACGGATGTCTACCCCCTGCAGAGGAGGTGCAACGTCAGTCGGAGAACTCGAACGGGCTCGGGGTTGGGGCTGGTCCTCCCCAAACTTCTGGACATGGATTCCAAGATCGAGATTCATTTTTTCATGCACCAAAGCCTCGTCGGCACTTTGGCGAGCATCTTCGGCAGCAGTTTCTGGCGTGAAGACATCCGCAAGAGTTCGAGTACGCCGAGTGTAGATGCATACCATCAGGGGAACATCACCCTCCGGGTTTACTGGATCATCGTGTCGGAGTAAAGGAGACTCGGCGATGGACAAAAGGCTTGGAGCTAATGCATCGTAGTTTGTCCCGGCCATGGCGAACTTAAAGCAACTCCTTCAGACGTACGGATGAAAGGAAAGGAGGGTCCCACCGGGCGTGCCAGAAATCTGTGTGCGCAAAAAAAGATACGGGTCATCTTTATTGCAAACACACAAAGATTACAGAGGCTGGGACTCGGGGGTGGTGAGCCGGGTGCGGTGATTATTGATCAGGAGATTATGGGAGAGATCTCTGGAGGGTCCCTTTGATCCACGTCTCCATGTGGTATTCGTGTGAGAGCTCTGAAGGGGTTGCCCATGATAGAGGTCTTTATAGGGTGAGGGTTCTTTGAGAGGCTAAGGAGTATTTGTCATTGCTTTTGTCCCTTCCGTGCTTCATGCTTACTCAGCTAGGGGTTTTCGACTTTGTTCCTCGGTCTTCGTGTCTTCCTCGATCCTTGCTAGACCCCGGCGTCCTTGATCGCCAGTTCGAGACGTCGATCGTGCTTTTGGCATCGGCTTTGGCTTTGGATTTTGGCTTTGGCTTTGCATTGGCGTGGCTCTGGCTTTTGCTTTGCTTTGGCGCTTGTGCTTGAACGTAGACGGGTAGAGGCTTGCGGTGCTTTAGTTCTTCCGGACTTTGTGTCGTATCGGCTAGAACGTGCAGTATTTTGCTCATGACCGGCGTAGCTGCTTGGCTCTAGAACTTGCGTTGCTTTGGCGCAGGCTTTACCGGGGCTTTTGCTTTGGCTTCTTGCGTTGACTTTTGCTTCGATGTTGACTCAACCTTCTTCTCAAACGGCAGTGGCTACTTCTTGAAGGCTTCTGGCTTCTTTGACGCTTAGAGTGTCGGCTTCTTTGGCGTGATCGGAGTCAAAGGCTCTTTTGAAGATGGCAGGAGTAGCACTGATCTCCGTACGACAATTGTAGTGTTGGCTTTGCTTTGAAGATGACGGGTGTAGTGACGTTTTGGGTGTCCCTCTCCAAGCTTTCTTCTTCGTGAATAAAGCGGGCGTTGTTGAAAACGACGGGGTGATGCCGCTTCGTTCTTCTTCTTTGGGCTTTTGAGCTTGATCGGAGTCGAAGGGTCATTGTAGACGACGGGGTAGTGCCGCTCCGATCTTCTTCTCCGGCCTTTGCTTCTGGCGTCTTCGGAGTCGAAGGATTGTTGGAGACGACGGGGTAGTGCCGCTCCGATCTTCTTCTCCGGCCTTTGCTTCTGGTGTCTTCGAAGTCGAAGGGTTATTGGAGACGACGGGGTGATGCTGCTCCGATCTTCTTCTCCGGCCTTTGCTTCTGGCGTCTTCAGAGTCGAAGGGTTCATTGGAGACGACGGGGTAATGCCGCTCCGATCTTCTTCTCCGGCCTTTGTTTCTGGCATCTTCGGAGTTGAAGGTTTCTTGCACGGAGTTGAAGGGGTGATCTTCTTGTGCAAAGGTCTTCACTTTGAAGAGGGCTTTCAATGGACTAAGCCGGTCCCGAAGGGATAGGCTTGCCCGTGCCTCGTGAAAACTTGGGTCGATAAAGTACAAGTCTCCTCCTCTACAGAGCTTCTTCGCTTCGTCTTCAGCTTCGGCTTTGACCTGGCGATGGTTGTGGCGTCGGCTTCTTCTTCGGGCGTATTTGGCGTAATCGGAGTTGAAGGCTTTGTTGAAGACGATGGGTGTAGCACCGCTTCAGGTATCCTTCTCCAAGCTTTCTTCTTCGTGAATGGAGTGGATGCTTGTTGAAGACGATGGGGTGATGTCGCTTCAATCTTCTTTTCCGATCTTTTGGGCTTGATCAGAGTCGAAGGTTTGTTGGAGACGACTGGGTGATACCGCTTCGATTTTCTTCTCCGGCCTTTGCTTCTGGCGTCTTCGGAGTTGAAGGTTTCTTCTTCTCCGAGCTTTCTTCTTTGTGCACGGAGTTGAAGGGGTGATCTTATTGTGCAAGGGTTTTCATGTTGATGAGGACTTTCGATGGACTAAGCCAGTCTCAAAGGGATAAGCTTGTCCGAGCCTCGTGAAGCCTTGGGTCGATAAAGGGCGTGTCTCCTCCTTTGCAGAGCTTCTTCGCTTCTTGTCATCCGACCCAACTTTGACTTCTCCGACCTTTTGAGCATTCCCCATCCCCCTATATTTATAGGTGAAGGGGGGATGTGAGAGATATGGGAAGATTTATTTGAATCCCTTTAATATCTCTCCCATAATTACCCAAGATTTATTCTTCCATTGAAGAGGGGAATAAACCTTTATTTGCCTTCCTTTTCTGGCGGAGTAGTTATGACTCAATCCTCTTTGAATTTATTTGATTCTTGTACATAAAGTCGATGGAGACCCGTTGTTGTCATGCCCCAGAAATCTGGAACCGATCCCTGGGGTGTGAAATGAGGAAAACAAAATGGTTTAGGGTCTGGTCGCCTATCTATACCAATTAGGGTTTCTCACTGGGCTGTGACTCTCTCAAAATTTAAGAAGGAGAAGGGAGAAACAAGAAATATTTTAAAACTTAATTTTTTTAAAAAAAATATTTTTATTTTAAAAGAAAGCTGAAAGATAAAAATTTTCGATAGAGAGATGATCACGCTCGATCTTCAACCGGGTTATTCCTGTCAGCATGTGTGTGATGTAATGATCGGGATTTGGAAAAAAAAAAACTAAACTAAACTAATCAAAAAAAAAAAAAACTAAAAACTAAAACCCACTACCCCCACCCTACCCCACTACCTGAACCCCAAACCCAGACCCGTGACCCCATCCCCCCCCCCCTTTTCTCTCTCTCTCTTTCTCTCTCTCTCTCTCTCTCTCTCTCTCTCTCTCTCTCTCTCTCTCTCTCGCTCGCTCTCACCTCAACCCCCCAAAACCCGACCCATCCCCTAAACCCGAACCCAACCTGATACCCCCTCCTTCTCTCTCTCTTTCTTCTCTCCCTCTCTCAGCAGCTCTCTCTCTCTCTCTCCTCAACCCTCCAAAACCCGACCCTCTCTCTCTCGGATCTTACACTCTCTCTCTCGAATTCACCCTTTCCCCCCCCCAAACCGAACCCGATCTCCCCCCTATACCCTAGCAGCCGCCCGCCGCCCCCTAGCAGCCGCCCCCCCATCCCGAGCCGGATTTCTCGCCGACCACCGCCGCCGCCCCTATCCTGCAGCCCTAACCGCCGCCCCCCTCTACCCTAGCGCCGCCCCCCTACCCTACCGGTCATCCCCTTCCCTCTATTTAAAACCTGGACCCGACCCCCCTTCTCCCCTCCGATCTCATCCTCTCTCCTCTCCGATCTCTCTCTCCCTCTCCCTGATTTCCTCTCTCTCCTTCCTCTCGGTGGCTGCGCGCGGTGGTGGCCGGAGTGGAGGCAGCCGGCCGGAGAAGGAGCTGCAGCCGGAGCCGACGACCCCTCCCCGATTAGGTCAGCACCCCCCTCTCCACTTGGTTCTTAGTTTGGCCGACCCCCGTTTTGCCCTTTTCTTTTTGCCATGGCCACGATCGCCGACTACGTGGTCGGCAACGGTGCAGTCAACAGAGGCCAACCCCCACCCCCCCCCCATGGGCTGATAACCAGCCGACTTCCCCTCTTCTGATCGGGTCAGCTCCTATTATTTTTTTTGTGTTGTGGATCCGATCAACCCAGCCGACCCTCTGGTTCCACCACTATTCATGGCTGCAGTCAGCTAGGCATCCGACAGAAGCCGACCACCACCGCTGCCACCTTGCCATCCCAAGGCCGAGACCTCGACCCTTGGTATTGTTGCATAAGGTCAACCCCCATCCTACCTACCGGATTCGATGTTGATAACCCCTTGTCGTGCCTGACCTCCATCCTCGATTCATTCCTACGACTGTATCGTGCCTTTCGAAAGCTTGTTACTTGGTCACAATAGTTAAAACCATCTAACTCTAGGATTATGCTGTTTGGGTCATGCAATTTCAAGGCCATTGTTGGCCGACAATAACCCCATTGTTACATTCCTTAATTGTGGCATGTGAATCGTCGTGCTATGCACAGCGGCAAGCCGTCTAGCGGCCCACGTGCCAAACCTTGTCGACCCCAGGATCCGACTGGGTAAGCCATATTAGCCGTCGTCAATCCGAGCTCAGACTTATGCGACTCGTTATCATTATAGTGACAACCGTCATATTCTCACCTTAGCACAAGGTCATTTTGGGCGAATGATGAGTCGAACCGTCGATCTTGCCTAGACCCGACCCGACTTGTACACACCTAGGCCATGATGCTGAAGGCTCTTTCGGAGCACGAAGCATGCTAGTGTCAGCTCCCAATGCTGGTTTGACCTTTTAGTCGGATTAGTACAGTTGAGCCATAGTACGACCCTCGACATCGGCAATGTCAACCGATTGGCATTATACTATTTGGCTCATTGTTTTGCGTGCCGATAGATTAGCGTCCAACGACGCCTATTTTCATTGACTTGGCCAATCAGGGCCTAAGCCAGAGATATTTAGTAGCACTTAATAACCATAGGCCGCTGGGTATGTTTGACAGTTCGTGACCGTGTTGACCAAGACAGAGACGGAGCGGAGGTTGCTAGCAGAAGCCCGTGTTCGACAACCAGGTGACATCTACTACCTTTGCATGGTCTTTAATAGTGGAAAATGAGAATGACTAAGGGTAGGTATCCATAACGCTGCATGCGGGTCCCGTCGGACATCGTCGCATGTGGTCGAGTGGACCCCGCCTTGCATGCGGAGTCGCGAGTCTGGCGACGCATGCTTAAAAATATTAATAATTAATTAATAATTATTCTGCTGATTGCTGGGACACCGTAAGTAGGAATTCCCTTAAGTTTTAAAAAATAATAATTAATTAATAATTATCGGGACCCACCCTCCTGAGTGGAATGTGGAGACCCAGGCACACGGGAATACGGGTGAGAGTAATTTAGGCTTATTGTAATGCATGGGTTGCGAGCGCGGTACGAATCCCGAGGTAAAAATGTCGAAGCTATTTTATTATTATAATAATTTATCATGTGGAAAGATTGGACCCCGTGTGTGCAAGGGACGTGAACCACCCTGCACGCACAGCCGAAGACCAGTAGGCTAGGGGGTCACGGGCAAGGGTTGTGGTAAAGCCAATAGTGGTAGCCCTCTAGTGGGGATTGGCCTAGCAACTCTGTCCCGGGGTAGTTGAAGCCCCCAAAGTAACGCAAGTAGGGTGGTAGAGCTCCACCATGAAGGACAGAAAATCCCTTATGATAATCCAGGGTTCACTTTAGGATAGATGACTTATATTGTGATCTTATTTGATTCATAATTAAGCATGGTAGAACATCGAATGGACTGTCTGGTAACATCGAATGGACTGTGTGATAGATAACCTAGTGACAGTAGGAATTGCATGTGAACATAGATTATTGATAGGCTTAGGTTAACCCTCTGTAAACTTTGAACTGCTTATGTAATTTAATTCAATTATATATGTCGTCTCATATTATTAAAGACTATAGGATGTCACTAGCAATTAATTTGGTTAATCTCCCAATTTCCCATTGGAGGCTACTCTTTCCCACAAGTAGACTCTCCTACAGGTCTGGAGGTTCGAGAGTAGCAGTGGGAGGCCGGAAGCAGTTTTAGGGTTTCAGTAGTATTTTTTTTTTTTGTATGTAGTTTCGTGACAATGTAATGAATGGATTTTGTATAAGAATCACTTAGTTTAAGATTAGTTAATTGTTAGAAGCATTGATACAGCTGAAGTTATTTTGGGTAGGCCTTTCCTTAAGGCCACAAGCCTAGGGTAGCTCACAGTGAAAATATAAGTATCTAAATGGCCTAATTGACTAGCTCTGTAGATAGGACCCCTAGACCAGTGTGTTGAGTGTCAGAGAGAGGTTGAGATTCCTAGCTCGCCGTCGGAGGCTTGAGCCTCGTGCTCCCTTAGAGGGATTCCTGTCAGCATGTGATGACGCCAACAGGCCACACATGCTGAGAGGATAACCCGGTTGAAGGTCGAGCGTGATCATTTCTCTGTCGAAAAATTTTATCTTTCAGCTTTCTTTTAAAATAAAAATATTTTTTTAAAAAAATAATAAGTTTTAAAATATTTATTGTTTCTCCCTTCTCTTTCTTAAATTTTGAGAGAGTCACAGCCCAGTGAGAAACCCTAATTGGTATAGATATGCGACCAGACCCTAAACCATTTTGTTTTCCTCATTTCACACCCTAGGGATCGGTTCCAGATTTCTGGGGCGTGACGCCCGTCTTCGTTTCTTGTCCGTCGGATCGAGGGATCGGCGCGGATCCATGCTTATGTAGACGTCATACGCAACCTCCCCCCGCGCATGGCGGTCTTTCTTTCCTTTTTCTTCTTTTCTTTCCTTTATTTCATTTCTTTTCTTTCTTTCCTTTCTTTCTTTTCTTTTCTTTTTTTTTTTTTTCCTTTCTTGCATGGCCGGCCACCCCTTATGGGGTTTGGATTTCTAGAAGGGGGCCGGGTGGGCCCCACTTGGGGATGGGTCCACCCGGCCTCTTGTTTGACGCGGGTCGGGTCCGGTTTGCCCCCCTTGAGTCGGTGCATGCAAGTCGAGTTCGGGTCCGGGTCCGAGTGCGTGTCGGGTTTGCCTCCGCATTGGTGCATACGAGTCGGGTCCAGGTTAGACACAATTTGTGTGTCTACATATGGTATGGTGGTAGCTAGATTGCTCCTCCTTTTACGACTGTGGGTTTGACCACCGTATTTATTATTTCTTCTTTCTGTGCGGCCTTGTCCGTCACATTTGCTTGGCCTAATACGGCGACCACGAGAAATGTTATTCAGTCCGAAGGTTTATTCGATTTCGTCAGCCCGATTGACGTGGCAGCGTGCAACTGATGCTGTTAAAGATTTTAAAATCGCTAGTGGATTTCAGCCACCAGTTGTACGCTACCACGTCAATTGGGTCGGCGAAATCGGAACACCGGCGGCCACACGAAGCCACCATATTGGAGCTTTTTACGAGGGTAGGCCGCCTCCCGCTGGTTATATGTTTTTAGTTTTTTTTATAAATAACGACGTAATCAACCACCGGTTAATTGGCTGCCGATTATGGTTGTTTTTGTTGTAGTAACAAATCTCAAAGCCCTCCCACAAGTGAGGATGGACATAAGCGATGGTTAAAACAAGGGAAATTTTATTCATACCCCATAAATCTGTAATTAGCCCCCATTTCCAACAAACTTGAACACACCCCATTTTTTTATTTCATACCCCATTCCAATCCCAAAAATACCCTTCCCCCTTACACCCCATCTTCAATACACCCCAGTTAAATAGCCCGCCCCAACTTGATTATACCCCACTCAACCACATACCCCTTAAATATACCCCAATTATATGCACTCTTGAATACACCCCACTCTTAAATAAACCCCATGCAGTTGGCTGATACTTGAAGGCACAAGTAGAGCTGCAACTTGGGCGGGCCAACTTGAACCCAACCCGAGTCCAACCCGAACCCAACCCGAATTTGGACGGGCTAATCCGAGCCCAACCCGAATTATTTCTCCTCGACCCGACAGGACCCGACACGAAATTAGTGGGTCTGGGACAAGGCTAAACGGGTTCGGGTCGTAAACGGGTCGTAAACGATAGACCCGTTTAATAAACGGGTCGGGTCCGGGTTTAGGGTCTGGACACGGTAGACCCGTTTAGTATTCAACGGTCGTGTCGGGTCGGGTCTACCAGCAATCCAATACTATAATATATAATACTAGTGGGTCTTTCGGGTCAGGTCGGGTCAAGTCGGATTGGGTCAACTGAATAGATCCGGGTGGGGGTCTTACCGGGTCTTATCGTGTCTACCTATTTATTAGCGAGTCGGGTACGGGTTTAGAATCTAGACACACGATTAGTTAAACGGGTCGGGTCCGGGTCTAGGGGTTTTGGACACGACACGAACCCGACCCGACACGACTCGTTGCCACGTCTAGCTGCAACTTGGGCGGCCCAACCCGAACCCAACCCGACTTTGGGCGGGTTAACCCGAACCCACCCCGCACAACCCGGCCAACCAGACGGGTTGGGCTTGGGCTAAGTTTAAACAAACATTTGGTTGGGTTGGGGGTACAAAAGACGCTGAGCAGCGGCTTTGTGGTTTGGGGTACAAAAAAAAGGGCATTGTTGGTATTAAAGGATTGTTAAGTAAGTTATTGAGAAACGCTAGGGATACGGGGGCTAATTACAGATTTTTGGGGTATGAATAATATTTCCCTAAAACAATAGTTTTTTTTTACTTTGCCCCCAAACTTTGCCTTGAATTAGACTTTACCCCCATCTTTTCATTAATTAGGCTTTACCCCCCCCAAAACTAATTGTTCCGTCAGCTGACGGAAAATAAATAAAGTTTTGACGGGTGAGCTGACGGAACAGTTAATTTTGGGGGGTAAAGCCTAATTAATAAAAATATGAGATGTAAAGTCTAATTCAAGGTAAAATTTGGGGGGCAAAGTCAAAATAACCATTAAACAAGGGAAATTTTATTCATACCCCAAAAATCTGTAATTAGCCCCCATCTCCCTATTGTTTCTCAATAACTTACTCAACAACCCTTTAATGCCAACAATGTCCTTTTCTTTTATATCCCAAACCGCAAAGCCCTAACTCACCGTCTTTTGTACTCCCAACCCTACCCAAGGTTTGTTTGAACTTCCTTAGCCCAAGCCCAACCCATTGGGTTGATCGGGTTGTCCGGGGTGGGTTTGGGTTAACCCGCCCAAATTTGGGTTGGGCTCGGGTTGGCCCGCCCAAGTTGCAGCCCTACCTGTGCCCTCAAGTACCAGCCAACGGCATGGGGTTTATTTAAAAGTGGGGTGTATTCAAGAGTGCATATAATTGGGGTATATTTAAGGGGGTATGTATTTGATTGGGATATAATCAAGTTGGAGAGGCCATTTAACTGGGGTGTATTGATGGTGGGGTGTAAAGGGGAGGGGTATTTTTGGGACAGAAATGGGTATGAAAAAAAAAAGAAAAGGGGGGGTGTGTTCAAGTTTGTTTTAAATGGGGGCTCATTACATGTTTTTGGGGTATGAATAAAATTTCCCTAAAACAAAGCACCTCATACGCGGTGAGATAAGTGAACCTAAGCCTCCAATCTAATGAAGTGTACGTGTTCCAATCCCATCCTCACATGACCACATCATCAAAAGAAGGATAATTTTACTTAATTCCTCATAGATCCCCACCAACCATTCTATGGGTGGAGCTTAGTAATTCATCCGTACGGACAATTTTACCTATCACCTGTGTTTGAGATAGGTTTAGCTATCGTTAGTGAAGGTAATTGTTAGGTATAATTTCTTCCCAACCCTAGGTCACAAGGGGAGGTCCACATAGGATATATAACGATACCACCGCCTGGCTCTCTCGTCGATATGGGACTAACCCAACAACCTCCCCCTCACACGAGGCTAGGGCTAGGTGTACACCACTACCGGCCCCCCTTTCGTGGGATGAGATTAGGTGAAGAGGTACACTTGGGCACACACCTGGCCAGCCCGATTAGAACCTGGCTGGATGGAACCTCAACTAATACCACTGCTAGATACCCTCTTGTCCCAAAACCTGGGTCATAAGGAAAGATCCACAGTGTTTAATGGGTATGTGAATACAACACCGCCCAACTCCCTTGCTGATGTGGGACTAACCCAACAGTAATATCTCTTTAAATATTGTAAAGAATAATTTGTAGGAGATTACTATCTTTTATTATGGTATCATTTTTTATCAAAATAACCACACAAGAGGTGTATTATGGCGCTGAATGCCCATAATTGGATAGCTCTTGAAAATAACCACATAAGAGGTGTATCACACTATCCTTTTTCCTAAATTTCATCAATCAAGATTCATGATTTTGGTAGTAGCTTATAACTTAAGGGCAGAGAGCCCCCTTTTCTCCTATCTGAGCTAGGGTTAGATTTTTTCTTCTCCTAGCCTCTCCGGTCGCCGCCGGCGACACCGGGGAGGCTAGGAGATCTGGCTTGGCGGCTTCTTGTGGGGCCGGAGTGGGCCTTCTCCATCCCCTGTACATAGGGGCTTCCCTCATCAGATCGGTGTTTTGTGTTCGGAGCTCTAGACGCACGAGGCCTCCCCTACCCGGATCGTCGTCTTTCGAGCTCGGATCGGCGGATTTCAGCCGGAGTGCAGCCGGATTGGTGGTTCCTAGACCCCGACTGTAGTATGTCGTGGCTTTTCCAGTCCCCTCCACTGAATCGGTGATTGTTTCTGGTGGTTTGAAGTGGTAAAGTCGGTTCGTGGTAGATCGGAGAACTCATTGCTGCTTTCTCTTTGCCGGAGCTGGTGGTAGTGGTGGATCGGTTCGTGGATCCAATTTTTGGGCTTCTTTTTTTCTTGTGCCTGTGAGAGCATTTGTTGGATCCCGTTAGTGTGTTTTTTTGTGTTTTTTTTCCATCGGGATCCGACTACGGTGATAGGTCCGGCCTGGTTGGTGGCTGTGGTATTCGACTCCGGCAGGCTATGTTGTTACCATCGAGATGGTGGTTTGGTTTATCCGCCATGTGACGGTTCTTCTGCTATACGCTGGTATGCGGGGGTCCTCGCTTGCGCCGAACTGTGGCGCCTCCCGGAGGTTAGGTGACCTCCCCTTTGAAATACCAAAAAAAAAAAAGATTCATGATTTTGGAATCTAATAGTCTATATCTATATATATATATATATATATATATATATATATATATATATATATATATATATATATATATATATATATATATATATATATATATATATGAGGACTGGGTTCCTATGACATGTCATAGGGAGTACCCTATGACATATGGTGAATTAGTAATGCTAGAATGTTTAGAATGTGCTGAATTTTTTAGAGGGTGATCACCTTACCTTAGATCGAATGTCCACAAAAAATCAAAGCATTCTAAAACTTGTTGGGGCATCAAATGCTAGAAGCTTTATCGGCCATCCATTTTAACCATTAAATTGAAAATCATATTTGATGCCTCTAGAAGTTTTAGAATGAACCGATTTTTTGTGGGGGTCCTATCTAAGATAGGGTGATCATCCTCATAAAAATTTAGAACATTCTAAATATTCTAGGGTTACTAACTCACCATATGTCATAGGGTACACCTTATGACATGTCATAGGAACTCATTTCCCTATATATATATATATATATATATATATATATATATATATATATATATATATATATATATATATATATATATATATATATATATATATATATATATATATATACTAAAATGGAAGCCTCTCTTCCGTGTTGCGACACGTGGACATCTTTTAAAGATCTAAAATTCTTCTTCCGTGTGTGAACGCGGCTCTCTTTTAAATCCATTTAAAAACCTACCATAAAGATGATAAATTTTAATTCAATGACATTTAATGGTCATTTGATGTTAATCTCTATCTCTCTCTCTCACAAGTGAATCACACTCAATTAAGATTTCACACTTCTTCAAAAAATTATGATGTCGTCTTTACCAAATGGCGTGCATCAAGCACATTCGGGCGTTGCTTGGGTTTCTTACTAGTATATACTAAAATGGAAGCCTCTCTCCTGTGTTGTGACACGTAGACGTCTTTTAAAGAGGTAGAATTCTACTTCCGTGTGTGAACGCGGCTCTCTTTTAAATCCATTTAAAAACCTACCATAAAGATGATAAATTTTCATTCAATTGTATTTAATGTTCATTTGATGTTAATCTCTCTCTCTCTCTCTCTCTCTCTCTCTCAAACATGTGAATCATACTCACTTCAAATTTCACACTTCTTTGAACAGTTGCAATGTCGTCTTTGCCAAATTGCGTGCATCAAGCACAATCGGGAATTGACCGGGGTTCTTAGTGCCTGTTTGGATACTTTCCGATTCAAGGATTCTAGGATTCTGGA
The DNA here is from genome assembly GCA_947650365.1 of Chamaelirium japonicum. Taxonomy (NCBI): domain Eukaryota; kingdom Viridiplantae; phylum Streptophyta; class Magnoliopsida; order Liliales; family Melanthiaceae; genus Chamaelirium; species Chamaelirium japonicum. The sequence goes on from OX393551.1 coordinate 18,458,710, forward strand.
AGCCCAGAATCCCTAAGAAAGACAAAGAGTCTGTTTGGATACAACCCGATCCCAAAAAGTTTTTATGCGGAGAGCCCAAAATGTACTTCTAACAGCCATTTTTCTGGAGCCCAAAATTGAGGCTCCGGGCTCCAGAGCCTTTTTTTAGGATTTTGGGATTCAAGGCTCATGGATCCCAGAATCAGAATCTTATCTAAACAGGGCCTTACTAGTCTATACTAAAATGGAAGGCTCTCTTCCGTGTTGTGACATGTGGACGTCTTTTAAATAGCTAGAATTCTTCTTTCGTGTGTGAATGTGGCTCTCTTTTAAATTCACTTAAAAACCTATCATAAAAATAATAAATTTTTATTCAATGACATTTAATAATCATTTGATGTTAATCTCTCTCTCTTTCTCTCTCTCTTTCTCTAGCAAGTGAATCACTCACTTTATATTTCACACTTCTTCAAATAGTTGTGATGTCGTCTTTGCCAAATGGTGTGCATCAAGCACATTCGGGCATTGCCCGGGTTTCTTACTAATACTACTAAAACTGAGGCCCTTGATGCCACTTGGCAGCCCCCCCCTCTCTCTCTCTCTCTCTCTCTCTCTCTCTCTCTCTCTCTCTAACAAGTGAATCACTCACTTTAGATTTCACACTTCTTCGAACAGTTGTGATGTCGTCTTTGCCAAATGGTGTGCATCAAGCACATTTGGGAATTGCCCGAGTTTCTTACTAATACTAATAAAATTGAGGCCCTTGATACCACTTGGCAGCCTCTCTCTCTCTCTCTCTCTCTCTCTCTCTCTCTCTCTCTCTCTCAAAATGATGTGGTGGTAATCGGTGTCCGATGTGCAATCCAATTGAGAGGCATCGTAACCGTCTGTGCATCGCACAAGATTAGGACTAGTATCTATACTAAAATGGAAGCCTCTCTCTCGTGTTGTGACATGTGGACGTCTTTTAAAGAGCTAGAATTCATTTTCCGTGTGTGAATACGGTTCTCTTTTAAATCCATTTAAAAACCTACCATAAAGATAAATTTTCATTCGGCATTTAATGGTCATTTGATGTTAATCTCTCTTTCTATCTCTTTCTCTCTCTCTATCTCTTTCTCTCTCTCTCTAACAGGTGAATCACACTCACTTTAGATTATTCACACTTCTTCGAACATTTGAGATATCGATATCGTCTTTACCAAATGGCGTGCATCAAGCATTGTCCGGGTTTCTTACTAGTCTATACTATATACTAAAATGGAAGCCTCTCTCCCGTGTTGTGACACGTGGACGTCTTTTAAAGAACCATAATCATTCTTCAATGTGTGAACATGGCTCAGTTTTAAATCCTATTAAAAACCTACCATAAAGATAATAAAACACTCATTCAATGGCATTTAATTATCATTTGATGTTAATTTCTCTCCCTCTCTCTCTAATAAGTGAATCACACTCACTTTAGATTTCATGCTTCTTCGAACAGTTGTGATGTCATCTGTGCCAAATGGCTGTGCATCAAGCTCATCTGGGCATTGCCCGGGTTTCTTACTAGTATATACTAAAATGGAAGCCTCTCTCTCGTGTTGTGACACGTGGACATCTTTTAAAGAGCTAGAATTTTTCTTCCGTGTGTGAACGCGGCTCTCTTTTAAATCCATTTAAAAACCTACCATAAAAATGATAAATTTTCATTCAATGGCATTTAATGGTCATTTGATGTTACTCTCTCTCTTTCTCTCTCTCTAACAAGTGAATCATACTCACTTCAGATTTCACACTTTTTCGAACAATTGCGATGTCGTCTTTGCCAAATGGCGTGCATCAAACACATTCGTGCATTGCCTGGGTTTCTTACTAGTATAATACTAAAATGGAGCCCTCTCTTCTTTTTTTTTGAGTGGTGAATGGAGCCCTCTCTTCCGTGTTGTGACATGTGGACCTCTTTTGAAGAGCTAGAATCCTTCTTCTGTGTGTGAACGCGGCTATTTCTCATAAATCATATTAAAAATCTATTATAAAAATAATAAATACCCATTGAATTGAATTAATATTTCTTTAATATGTTAATTAAAAAAATCATTAGTACTATATTTTAGACTCTGAATGAGTGAATCACACTCACCAGATTGTTCACTTCTTCGAACGACTGTGATGTCATCTGAGCCAAGTGGCGTGAATCATGCATGCTCATCCGAGCATTGATCGGGTTTCTAACTAGTAGGAGTAATAAATAAGAGGAATGTTAACAAATGAACAATACTTAGCGGCTACGTGGTGTGTGACGCTAACATGTACAACACACCGGGTAGGTTGTGTGCAGGTATTGGTGAAGCGAGTGGGGCCCAAGATATGTAAAACTTAAAAAAACCATGCGGTATCAAATCACCCAACGTCATCAAAAAAATTTATTATTCTATATGGTGGGCACCACTCACCAATCCCTATACATCCCCCACAAATAATAATAATAATAATCATAATAATAATAATATATTTTGGAGTTTTTGGATCTGCCACTACATGACACCTCCTCCATGTGTGCTAGGTGTCACACCCCGGATCTGACTACAAGGGTAAACCAGTCAAACCCGGGGGTGATGGGGTTTTAAGGGTAAGTCAATGTTATAAGGTTGCGAGGTTGATTTTATTATTTAGTTATTTATTACTAATTTGTCATTAACTACTTACTAGCTGATGAGGGACGGCTTTGAGGAGAAGCCTACCAATAACTTGGCGTTGGGGAAAGACCTACCAGGCATGAAGCTTTGAGGAGAAGCTTACCAAGGAAATATTACTGATTCTGGCATTATTCAGAGCATCTAGAACATGGTTATGTAGTTATTACATAATCAACTGGAAATAATAAAACTATGTAACACCTCTAATGTCCTCCATCGATAGCAAATCAAGCTCCTCTAGGAAGCGCCTGAGAAGGATCTATGGTACCTGAAAAGAGTGTGCAACAACGGGGTGAGTTTACTAGGTAAACTCAGTGAACCGTTAACCCTAAACTAGCTAGGGTAAACCATAGTCATACCCTGCCCTTCTCGAAGTCTACGAGGGCGACAACATATATATATATATATATATATATATATATATATATATATATATATATATATATATATATATATATATATATATATATATATATATATATATATATATATATATATATATATATATATATATATATATATATATATATATATATATATATATATATATATATATGGGGTGGGATCCGTTGACAACCCAAAATGGGAGGTAAATTTACCTCCCATTTACAACTCGCCATAATCGTTAGTTAGAGGTTTCCGAATTTGCTGATTTTTTGTGAGGATGATCAACATGGCAAGTTGATTATCCTCACAAAAAATCAGCAAATTCTGAAACTTATACGGGCATCAAATGTGTTATTCAAATTAACGGTTCAAATAGACGGTTCAGAAACATTTGGTTCAATCGGCGCCCTTAGAAGTTTCAGATTTTGTTGATTTTTTGTGAGGATGATCATTATGTCAAGTTGATCATCCTCAAAAAAAATTAACAAAATCTGAAACTTCTAATGGCACCGATTGAATCAAACGTTTCTGAACCGTCTATTTGAACCGTTAATTTAAATAACACATTTGACGCCCTTATAAGTTTCCGAATTTGCTGATTTTTTGTGAGGATGATCAACTTGCCATGTTGATCATCCTCACAAAAAATCAGCAAATTCGGAAACCTCTATCCACCGATTGAATCAAGTTAAAAATGGGAGGTAAATTTACCTCCCATTTTGGGTTGTCAACGGATCCCAGCCCTATATATATATATATATATATATATATATATATATATATATATATATATATATATATATATATATATATATATATATATATATATATATATATATATATATATATATATATATATATATATATATATATATTACAAATAAGATAGTTCAGCTAGCTAATATGGCAGTTCTACTATGGTACAACTACAACAAGTAAATGTAAGACAAATAATCATCCAGATTAAAAGTATGCAACTAATCACCGAAGGTTAGTTCTACCTACTCCTAAAGTGAACCGACAGTTTTCTAACTGAGTCTGCCAACAGAACCTGGGTCCAAGTGTACTTGGAGAGCCAGAAATACCCATATGGCCATAAGGGGGCTTGGTCTTTCACCACGGGGCACTCCCGCCCACCTTGCTTTTCGGGTCATTACCCAATGGTGGACTACTAGCCCACTAGGGGCTTTACCGCCTGCCCAACACTGTGACCCTACCTACTTGATTCGGATTATGCACAGGCGGTGGTTCACCTCCCATCATGTGCACTCGGGTCACCTACCCATGCCCGTGAGTAGTGAGTCTTCCCTCTGGGAAGAGAACCTCAACTGAGGAAGTACAATCACCAGTCTCTCCATTGAGACCACCGGTCTCTCCACCGAGACCACCAGTCTTCGTTGCTCAATAGCAACTGGACTGCACCATGCGACCCATGGTCACCAAACACAGTCATTCAACAAAATATTAATAAATAACCAGTACAAGTATCTACTTGTTTGCATGCATCCTAATGTGAATCTAGGTTGAGTCAATCACCGTTACAACTATCAAAATATTACATGCATGATTATTCAGAGGCAAGGGATAGTATGCCCACCTCCCACATTCAGTACCGGTTTCCCGCCTGCATGCATTGGACATACTATGCCACAAACAGTTTTATTTATTTTTTACAGATACAACTACAATCTACTCTAACTAGAATAGAATTAATCATGTTCACCTGGAGAATAGCTCAGTAGTCCACGCTCCTCACGTCTATAGGTCCGGTATACCGTCGAAGGAGAAACTGACCATCATGGTTTAAAATGTATAAGTTGTTACATCTATAAATTACTCAAACTAGGGTTCTAAAAAGGTTGGTTTAGGGATGAGGGACCCATGGGATCCGGTCTCGCTCGAATCGGGCTTCGGTCGGAGGTTTTAGGGTCGAACCGGTAAAAACCGGTCTACGATCGATTCAATAGGGTAAAGGGGTCTCTAGGGTTCCAAACTAGGTTCAATACATTGGCATCGATGATCTGAGCACGATTCCACTGGTTTCATCCAATTTCGAGATCGAACGGAGAATTGGTGGTCAAACCACGGTGCACCGATTAGATCGGGCCCATGGCTAAAAAGGGATCCTAGATATTAAAATTACTGTACCAATTCTAGTTCAACAAGTGGGTCTCTTCGATCCGGTCGAAACGCTGCTGGTTTCGTTCGATTCCGAGATCGGACGGAGAAATGGCGGCTGAACCAATTCCAGACAGTTTACGGGTCTAGTTCAGGTGAACCAGACCGGTTCACTGTTGGGCCGGGTCTGCGGGTCTGCTGTGCAGTCGGGTCGGGTTGTAGTGCAGTCGGGTCGGGTCTTCAGTATTACTACTTTCTAAAAGACCTGGGATAGATCTTAAATTACAAATCAGTCCGTTCTTCCATAAAACCAGCAAAACAGGGGGCCGGTTCTGAGCGCTCGGCCAATCTCCCCCGCACCACCTCCACGGAGGATATGCGGGTGGAACCGCCGGAGCAACCGTCGAAGCCCCGTAATGGCCCGGCCATAGAGAGTCGCGAGTGGAGGTTTGGGTTTGGTTTTTCTCCGATGATCACCTGCAGAGCTTGGAGTTTGGTCCGCCCCACGAGAACCGGAGGTGGGGTCGCAGTGGCGTCCCCCGCCCAAGTGGGCCGCGGTAAGGGAGGAGGGGTAAGGTCGGGTTCGCAGGTAAGGGAGGAGGAAGGGGGGCCGCGGGTTTTGGGTCTGGTTCGGGTTAAGGAGGAGAGGAGAGAGGGAGGGCTGACCTGTGGTGGTCCGCCGTGGTCGGGGGAGGGGCTCGGAGGGGGCTGCGGCTGATCCTCTCTCTTCTCCCTTGGTCTCTTTCTTCTTCTCTCCCTCCTTTCTCTCCCTCTGTTTCTCTCTCTCTTTTCCTCCCGTTCTCTTATTTCTCTATCGTTCTCTCCCAGCCTCTCTCTCTCTCTCTCCCGGTTCACATAAAAAGGGAGGGGAGGCTGCGGTTATGGTAAGTATGCTGGGGAGATCGGGTTGTTAGAGCTTCCTAACAAAGAGGAGGAAATTATGGAAGGAGAATATTTGACCTCAAATCTTCTCGAACTTTCTATCCGAATTTTGAATTTTAATTTCCGGGAAGGGTGATCGAGAGGGTCTAAACCCAGCAAAAAGGTAGGAAGAAAGGTCCTATGGCTGTTCGGGCTTGGTCCCGAGCTCTGAACTGTGCTCGGTTGGAACCCGGGTGCAAACCGTCGACTTACCTGGCTGAAAAGAATAATCAGCCATAAGTTACAAACCGGAGGTCAGAAATGGGTACGGAAGAACCCGTTGGAAAGGTCTCATCGACGCGAATACAAAGGCACTTGGTACATATTTTTCTGACTTGTAGATCTTCCATAACAAAGAAAATACTTTGAAATTAAAAATAGTAATAACTTATTGTCCGGGTGTCGGATCGACCCCCGCTTGGGCTCGTTGGAAAGCTCTTTCAGAGTATCATCCAATGTATCAAGCCTTGCTGCGATCTAATCACCCAATCTCTTGTGGTAAACCAAACAATACCGATAGTGGGCTGATTATCAAAATTCGAGGGTTTTAACTACCGGGCCGCCGAAACAGGCTGCGCATACACCCGATCCTTGCACGGGACGCACCAATACGACGTGCTCGAAAATATAGAAAAAGTGAACATAAAACATCTGATGGGTTTACGAACCATTATTCTGGAAAAAGCCCAGCAAGAAAGTCTGACGGTAAAAAGACGAAAAGTGCCGTGGGAGGATTTTTATTATTCTCAATTTTAACACCTCAGTTGTTACACTAGGTTAGCGGCACACATGGTAGCCGGCAAGTATTAATATTCTTAATGAATTGATAATATGACTATGTTTGTATGATTGCTAACTTTGGTAGAACATGATATATTCCAACACTGTATCTGTTTTTTTTTATTAAAATTTTATTTAGCCAGAAACATGCAGCAAAAAGTCAACCAGAATAATATGTATTGATCATAGTCTTGCACCCATCCCCTATCAGTGAGTGGCACTCAGCCCCTACAGACAAGCCAAAGGCCACTACGTTTGGATGCCACATCATTCTGGCTAACCATTCGGGACAAACGGTTCGGGATGAATAACACTTCTCTTTTTCTTTCTCCCACCTAATGCAAGGCTTTTCTTATCTTTCCAATTTTTTTCTTCTTGAATCAACATAAGGCTTGTGTGGCACCTTTTCTTTTTGGAGTAACCCTATGACTAATAGATCAAAATACAATTGCTCAAACTTGTACTTGGCCGTCTACAGTCATTCAACAAATCACACAGAGAGGAGGTCAACCCATGTATCTTATCTGACCACCATGATCAAGAATCATTTGATGGTGATGATGATGATGATGATTTGACCACCCTCTGCAGCCGGCACCGTTCAAACTTGCCTTACTTTTCCTCTGTTTCCTCAGATTTTCAACGGTCAATAATTTTATTTTTCTAGGAATCCCTCTTATTGGAGGAAGGGTTTGGCCTGGACCCCTACCTGTGTTGTGCGCAGTAGAATCGGCGACCACACACGATCGCCCAAAACGACACAAATAGCAAAATACGTGAAAGATGCGAAGCAATCAAATAAGAAGAGAGAAGAAAACACTCACCACAAAAAACACCAAAGATTTTAGGTGGTTCAGCAATCTTACCTACGTCTACCGACGGCACCGAGAGAGAGATATACTATCGATCAAAGAAGAGTGTACAATAGTTTCTCAAACCCTCCAATGAAAATCCTCAAAGACGGCTCTCCAATCTCTCATCCCAAACAAAATAATGCTTTCCCTCTAAAAATCTACCATTCCAAAAACCTAGACCCCTTTATATATCAAGGGCATATGTTACATTAGCTCAATCCCGAAATTTTTCTCAAAACAGTCATCAAAAGGAAAGTCAAAACAGGCATGACATGGGCTGACCCGTGATGTCTAGCATAGTCGTGTGCACGACCTGAAAAATTCATGCACATGACTGCCTATAGGCAGCCTCATCCTTTTGAAGAAAGACGCGTTGAGAAACTCGGGTTCCAGGTCGTGCGCGCGACTATCCCAAGTCATGCGCACTACTCTCCCAAGTCATGCACACGACTGCATGTAGGCAGTTTGCTTTTTTATTGAAAGACACATCGATATTCTCGGGCTCTAGGTCGTGCGCATGACTCTTCCAAATTATGTGCACGACTACCTGTGCAGATTTAACTTCGTCTTCAACTTTGGATCTCTCTCCAACAACTTGTTTATTAAATAATAAAAAAATTTATCAAAAAACAAGAATAGAAAGAAAGGAAAAGCAAAATGATTACATCAACAAAACTGAAAAAGCTACAACAAGTTCTCGACAGACTCCCTGAGCTCCCCTGAAATAGCTATGGCCCATTGTGTCCGAGCGTGAGTAGTAATGCCACCCTTACCTTCAAAATGATCCCACAATTGCCTAGCGAAGGGGCACCCGAGTAGCAGGTGGGACGTCGTTTCCTCTCCCGTAGTGCAAAAAGTACAAAAAGCGTCTGTAGCTTGAGGGTGATTCCGCTTTAACATATTAGCCTTCATGAGGATCTTATTCCTCGAAGCTAGCAGGGAGAAAATCTGAATTTTTGAAGGGGCTTTCGTCTTTCAGATTGTTTTCGATGGCTGGTGCCTTTGCAGTTGAGGTAGCAGATGCTCATAAAATGATTTGACAGAGAAGACCCTTGAAGAAGTGCAGTTCCACCGAACTTCATCACGAGTAGGTCTGAAGGTTGCCGATGAAAGAATAATATTCAGATCCTGCAGTTCTCGCTGACTTTCCTGGTCAAGCGGAGGGCAAAGCTTGAGATTCCAGACCGTGGACCCCTGTCTTCTACCTGCCTGAGAACGGACTGAAGCGCATTTATTTCTGGCAGAAGAGTAGAGAGATGGAAAAAGTTGCTCTAATGGCACACTCCCAAGCCAAGCATCCTTCCAAAATCTGATATCTTTTCCATCTCCTAATGATAGGGTGGTCGCCTCCTTGTATAAGTCTCTAACCTTTAATACGCCCCTCCAGAAGTGAGAAATAAGCCCTGAGACCCTGCTCCTCGAATTTAAGGGGGAGAACCTTTTGAAGTACTTCGCCAGAAGAACTTCTCGCCAAGATCCTCCTGTTCTTTGCTATAGGCGCCACCACCATTTCCCAAGCATAGAAATATTGAACCTACGAAGATCTAAAACCCCCAGTCCTCCTAGGTTCTTCGGCAAACAAACTTGGTCCCAACGCATTAGGCTATAGCCTCCCACATTGTCCCCAACTCCATGTCAGAAGAAGGATCTCCTGATTTTATCAATCTTGTCTATCACCCATGAAGGTAGGTAGAAGAAGGATAGGTAGTAAGACGTGATCGACGATAGTACAGAATTTACCAGCACCAATCTGCCTCCGGATGAGAGGAAACGTCCCTTCCATCCCTCCAATCTTCTCTTGATTTTCTAGATCAGTTGTTCCCAATCTTCCCGCCTTATGGCCCTATCGCTGATAGGTAGTCCCAAGTATTTCATTAGTAGAGTTACTTCCTTGCATTTCAACAGTTTTGCCAATCTCATCCCTACATCTCCAGGTCCAATGTAATATAGGTTACTCTTCATGAAATTAATCTTCAGCCCCGATGTCAATTCTAGGCCATAGAGCAGTATTTTAAGCGAGACCATCTGAAAAGTACAAGCTCCGGAGAATAAGAGTTAGTCATCCGCATAATGCAGATTGGATGTGGTCCAGTCGTACCCACCCACTCCTTTCACAAGCCCCTCTGCATTTGCCTTTCGAATCACTGCATCGAAGATATCAACCACCAGAATAAAAAGATATGGAGATAAAGGACATCCTTGCTTCAGCCCTTTGTATACCTTGAAGTCTCTACCTTGTTCCCTATTGATATGGCAAGATATCTTTGAGGAAATCAGAATTTCTCTAATCCAGCCCACTCAATTGTTAGAGAAACCTTTAGCCTTCAGCAGCTCCAACAAAAACTCCCATCTAATCTGATCAAACGCCTTTTCGAAGTCCAGCTTCAGCAGCACCCCTTCTTCTCTAGATTCGTGCAAATGAAAGATTGTCTCGTGAGCCACCGCCACACTGTCTAAAATTAATCTTCCCTTAATGAAACCCGTCTGGGAGGGAGATACTAGAGAAGAGATGTTGCTTGCCAACCGATTGGCTAGAACCTTCGAAACTATCTTGTACAGGCAGTTTGCTAGCGAGATTGGGCGGTAGTCCCTGATAACTTCTGCACCAGATTTCTTTGGCAAAAGAATTATCCAAGAATAGTTCAAGTAGTGAAGACGCACCTTGCTTGAGAAGAAGTCTCGCAAAAAGCGACAGAGATCAGTCTTCAGCATATCCCAATACTTCTGGTAGAAGGACATTGGGAACCCATCTGGCCCTGGAGCTCCCTCTCCCTTGGATTAGAAGACCGCTCTCCAGAATTTCTCGTCGATGAAGTCCGCGTCGATGTCCGTGTCTTCCTGCCGCAGCCGTTGGAAGTCCAGGCCATTCCAGTCAAGCGAGACCCCCGTGGACTCGTCTGTCTCCCGAAGAACCTTTTAAAGTAGGATGTAGCTGCCTCCAGAATATCGATAGTAGAAGTCAAAGACCTCCCCTCATGGAGTAGGGAGGACAAGAAGTTCTTTCTACGATGAGCGTTGGCTACCTTGAGGAAGTAAGAGGTATTTGCATCGCCCATCTTGACCCATTGCTCTTTAGAACGCTGCCTCCATATATCTTCCTCTCTCTGCAAAAGTACGATTAAATTTTCATTCAGTCTATCCAACTCCGCTGCTTCCGGATGTGTAAGGTTTGCGGATTCTCCCCGGACTTCTAGGGACTGAATTGCCGCCAAGGTTGAAGCCTTCTGTTTTATCACGTTGCCGAAATGATCTCTACTCCAACTTGTAAGCTTTCTCTCGACGAACCGTAGCTTACGGGTCATATTAAGAGCCGAGTTCTCGTGTAGACCCACTTCCTCCCACCATCCAGCAAGCAAATCTTCGAAGCCCTCCTCCACCATCCACATGTGCTCGAACCTGAATGGGAGGCGCGCTGGAGAAATGGAGTCAGCTGAAAGAAGAATTGGGGCATGGTCCGACACACAGGAAGGCAGTCCCGACTTAATCGATCCCGGGTAGCAAGAATCCCAATCCGTGGATATCATGAACTGATCTAGCCTAGCTAAGATTGGGTCTTCTCTCTTGTTACTCCAAGTAAAGGTTCGGCCTGTTAATGGAAGATCAATCAACTCCTGCTGGCAGATGAAGTAGGAGAAGGCTCTCATTGCGGAGAGGTCACCACCACTGCGCAGTCTCTCACCCGTCCCTCTCGTGACATTGAAGTCCCCTGCGATGACCCATGGTCCCGTAAAATTTACCCGGAGGGAGGACAACTCTGCCCAAAAGTCATCCCCCTTGCTGTGGTCTATGGGTCCGTAAACAGAGGAGATAATCCACTCCTCTCCGTCTAGCCTGTTCTTCAGAATAAGAGAGAGGGAGAAGACCCCTACGTTTGTACTCCGAAGAGGAAGAGGTCATCGTTATACCCTACCAGAATACCTCCTGAAGCTCCTGTAGCGTCCTTCGCTTCCCATCTGGCAATCTTCTTAGTACTAAGCGAACGGAAAAAGTGATTCGTAGGGTTCTCCCGCTTTGACTCTTGGATGCAAATTACGTCGACATCATGAATAGACGTAAAAGTGCTAGCAACTCTTCTTTTCTCCGATTTTCCTAACCCTCTAACATTTCAAGACAGAATCTTCATAAAAAACATCGGAGGCTCCATTAGGACGAAGCTAACTTCGCCCTCTTCTCTTCCATGGCCCAAATAGAATCAAGGAAAAAACAAACACCATCCAGTTCTGGAGTAGTAATAAATCCACATTTCTTAGCTATGTCTAGGATTACATCGTCTTCCAGAAAGGAAAGAGGCAGAGAAACAGAGGGATCAGATTGATCTAACTCCAAAAGGTGCATCTTCGATCGGACCAACGCTTGGGCTAGCATCGGGTCCTCCGTCAAGCACTGCAAAATCTGTCTGAAACTTCTCCTTGCGGACTGAAGCTGGATAACTCCCCCATTTGCCTGTTGCTCCTGCCTCCCATGCTCGGTCCTCTGAGACGTGAGATCTACTAAGGCGCCCATGTTGACATCAAGGTTAGGAACCTGAGCACCCCTGAATAGGGAGCTATCTTCAGCAATAGGCACATGCTCCTCTTGGGATCCCATGGTGAACCCCTGAAATTCCAAACCGGCTGGTTCAGAGCATCCAGCGGAGGTACCCTCATGTACGTCAGCAAATGGGTTGACGTGGGGTGCCACACTCGCTTCTCTGGTACCCTCACTAGGAAAGGAAAAATCAAAACTCTTCGCGCCCAAATCGAAATTTGATTCAAAAGCAAAATCAGGGGCTAAGAAAGCGCCACCTGAAAGGAAAGTCATACCTGTATCCCTGGAAATCTGCTGGAGGGAGGGCGTACCTGGGTCTTGGCCTGGTTCTCCGCAAGTGGAATCCCCTGGTGGTGCAGCGCTGTCGGCCTGCCTTGCCTGCCCTGGGAAACAGGGGGGCCTTGTTGGAAATAAATCCATAGTAGAGGCCCGCAGCGGAAGCAAAGTGAAGGTCCGAGGACCGTAAGCGGTGTATGTTACATATCACAATTTTCATCGAAACGATCTACATATGCGTGTATGAATCTAGCATAGCAACTACGCGAACCCCTAACGACGATCTAACGCGAAAGAACAATCTAGCATGTATGCATGTTCTAATTATGTTAGATCTACTTGTTAGAGATCATACCTGCGTGCGGAATCTTTCACCGCGACAAATTTATTCTTTGTTGATGGAGACGGGCTACGGATCTGCTCGATATAGCTTCGGTGCGACAGCCATAACTTTCTGGTCCGAACTCCGATTGGGCTGAAATTTGGACTGCAGGTAGCCAACTTCGAGACGCAACTTTTGCAATAAGTTTCACATCGTTTGGACTTCTGTAGCTCCAGGAATAACAGAAACAATGCTGATTTTCTGTGCAGATTCTGGACAGCAAAAGGCTGCGGGAGACGCCTTCTAGTTCACCCGATCTCACACGATGCACGGCACCTCGTCGATGGATCTCTGAGTGCCTCCATACGACGAGCCTTCTCCTTCTTTGAAACACCACGCGAGGAAGATGAGTCGCCATCTAATGGCGCAAGCGAGAGAGAGAGAGAGACGAGAGAGAAGATGCGAAAAGAGACGAGGGGCTTCGGTTTCCCCATGGCTTGCATGGCCGGCCCTAGGGCTTGCCTATGCATCTAATTTCGTGCCCCCTCTCTCTCCTTCTCATATATAGGGCCGGCCTATCCATATGGATAAGGACAGTATGGATAAGGATGATTGATTCAAACCTTATCCCTATATATCTCTACTTTATCTCTATCCTTTCCTTGTTTTCGAAAACGGTCAAAATCAGTCCATTTTCTGCGCCTCATAACCGGCCCCTTCATCGGAGGCAACAACCTCCCGAAACTAATGAGGCCGGCCTTGACCAGTCTCTCAACACTTAGGGTCGGCCCCCTTAGTGCATAGTGGCGCATGGTATGACCAAAACGCCCTTATGCCACTAGTTGGCCGTTCCTCGTGTACGAGACTTTGCAAGGCACACATAAGTGAAGTGCACCAGTGATTTCACTATTCTCTGAGGTTCCCGTAGGGTGCCCCTAGTGAAGTCAACTAGTTAACTCGCAATATGTCCCGGTGCATCGCACCCATGTGGCAAAGTCCACTTATGGCAAAGAATTGCTACATGCGTCTCTGCACTAACCTAGGGTTTCCCCTTAGTGCACACAAGTAGCTACGCATCTACCGTGCACTAGTGCGAAGCACTCACGGAGCGTATGCTTGGACTTCTCGCTTTCTCTAACTAAGTTCTGTGTTTCGAGGAGATGGTATAAGAACCGTACATAATGTCGATAAGGTGGAACCTTCAGGGACTAGGATTCATGGCTTCCAACTCAGACTCGATCGACACACTACCCGAGTGTACCATCGATCCTCTGAGTCCGAGTTAACCTGCGTAGCCACCCAGAGTGCGACGCAGGCTGCACTCCAATTCTCCCGGACTTACTATGTTCTCTCTCATACCCCTGCTCTCCGCTTAGTATGGTAAACTCGTTGTCCCTCCACTTGGTGCCATGACGCAACTCGAGCGGTGGAGAATACCGTCAGACTCGAGTGCTCATATGACTCGGTTCCTTCTAGGTTGACTACATACATCGTACCTCCGATTACTCTAACGAGCAACCGGATCCGTCATCAGTCCAACTGATGACCACCTGGCCAGGGTTTAATACGACGTAGGTCAGACCAAGGAACGCACCTCCCGTTAGGGGTGTGGATAGCCTGCAGGAGTGACACGCTGATGCAACGCCAGCCGGGTAACCCAGTACACCGTGGTTTTGGATCACTGCATCCGGATCCTCACACATTGGTGCGCCAAAGCACCACACAACTGGTTAGTCCACCAGACATGGCTCCTCAGGGTTTAGGACCGTTTTACCCTAAGCAAAAACACGGTTTAGTGCACCGGTGTCTGCTCATCGATCTGTGCACCGTGTTGGTTCCGTTCGGCCACAGACACTGTGCCTGATAATGACCGTGGTAGAGACACCCACGCTCTGTCATCCCAACAGATTATCCTGATAGGGCGACCAACCCTTATCAGAGCTGCAAACGTATTTAGGTTACATGGGACCAGTCCCTTGAGTCTCCCACTCAAGTGGATTACCATGTAGCCATGGCTCTCTGTTCTGTAATCAGAACACGTACTAAGGTACGTACCAATATGCATTCCTATGCTATCAACCATACATAGCTAAACTATAGGTTTTTACGAGCTATAGACCTCACCAATTCTAACAATCTCCCACTAGGTCTAACGAGGAATAACGGTGTTGAGCTCTATAGCTTCTACATGCTGCCCAAAAGCTTTTGCAGGAATTCCCTAAAGGAATTGGCAACATTGTCTGTAGATTCCACCTCAGTACCGCTACTTGCATTTCCTCCTATAACTGTCAGATCAAGTAGGGTTTGTACTTGATGGGTTTCCCCTTACGGCGGTGCCTAGTCTCCTTGGACCTTGCTTACCGTTCTTCTGTTGTAACAACAGATAACTGAGCCTCTGGTACGCGTCCCAAGTTCTCTAAGAACTTCCTAAGCCTTACCACCTGATATACTACTTCGCACGCAACAACGTGCTAAGCCTCTGTGGTAGAGTCTGTGATGCATTTGCTTCACACTCTACCAACTACCGCTTCTAATCCCAAGATAAAAATAATCCCTGAAATCGATTTTCTGGAACGCACATCTGACACCAAAGTCAGATCCTGTGTGTCCAATCGATATCAGGACCTGTGAAGTGCAAGCTAACTCACAATCCTTACTTAATGAGGATTTCTGAGTATACCCTTCACATCGGTCCAGAGATCTGGACCCGGGTTCAACTGAAACTGACCCATCATTCCTGCTGCGTAATAGATATCTAGCCTCGTAAAACGAATCTGGCTAGAATCTTATCTTCATGCGTAGCCTGTGACAGCAAGAGAACCTTGCTCTGGTTATCTAGAGTTACCTTGATTCCCAGAGCATAACTCACCTCACTAGGGTCTTTCACATCGAATGTGATGACTACAAACTTTTACCGTAAACAATATTCTTACGTCATTTTCAATCAGTAGGATATCGTTAACGTAAAGTACTCCGTACACCCTTGTAGCTTTTTCACCTTTCTTGTACCAACTTGGTTTATCCTCATTCTGATCAAATCCGTGTGAGCGGATTCCCTTGATCAAAATAGACATTCCATCCTGGATGCTTGCATCAGTCCATAAATGGACCGTTACAACTTGCATTCCATATCTTTCTAACGTACTGACACAAAGCCTGGGGCTACTCATCCATATGTCCTTTCCAAATTCCCGTTAGGGAATAACTGTCTTGACATCCATCAACCAGATCTCCCAACTATAATAGGCTGTGATGGATTAAGAGGATCCGTTATAGACTTAGGCATAGCTACCATTGAGATGGTTTTGACATAGTCAATCCCTTCTCCTTTGGTAACTAATCTAGCTACTTAAGTCTTAACCGGGTGCTCTTCTTATACACCTCCTACACCCCGAAGGGTGATAGTGTTATAAGTATCAAGACTGTTCCAAGGGACATTGATGCAAGCTTGCCTTCATGGTCTTTTGTCAGTCAGAGCTGTCGGAAGCTCCCACTACTTCTTCGTAGCTCTAGGGATCATCCTCCTGAAACTCTGGATTAACTATCAAAGTTTCTCCATAGTATCTTTCAGGAGTTCTGATGGTCCCACAACGACGAGGTGGTGGTGGTACAAAAGTGAATTGTTTCTACAGTGTTTGGTATACTAGTTTCTTGTATCATCTACTCCCACTATGTTTTCAGATGCGCACTCTCTACCAGTACCCAGTAGTTCACCCAGAACTATCTTACCGGTAAACTTATGGTCTATAATATAATCCTGGTCTAGGTAGATGGTATTCGTAGAAACGATTACCTTCCAAACCTCAAGATCATAGAACAGTCCACCTTATGCCTCCTAAGGGTAACCTACAAACAGATATACCTGGAACTACATCTCCATCTCATCCTTCTTGTCCTTTTGCACAAGTGCAGGACAACCCTATATCTCGAGACTCTATAGTGTCAGCTTTCGCTTAGACCATAGCTCTCTATAGGTCTGAGGCACTGATCTAGATGAGAGAGAGTTTCAGATATAAGCTACTGTTTTAAGGTACAACCCCACCAAAGGGTGGGTAGTACATTTGGCAATATTCATCATACTACGGACCATGTCAAACAGGGTCCGATTCCTTCTCTCGGAGACTTTATTCTGACGTTTCATCCTAGGAGCATTTAACTGGGAGATAATCCCTTGCTCCTTCAGGATCCTATGGAACCCATCCGATAGGTTCTCATTCTCTCGATTAAATCGAAGAGACTCCTATCGTCTGGACGCTCTTGGAACCATAGACGTCAAAATTAACTAACTCCCATACCTTCATGGCCCTTTTAGTTATTATGCCTTCCGGATTACACTCATAGGTTAGAAGGATCTCCGATGATTCTGTGAACAGAAACTCGGCCTTCTGTCACCTCTGAATTTATCTGAGGCAAAATATCAGAGGGATCACAAATGGGATAGATTCTCCGAAGGATTTAGATGAATTTAAATTTGACGCTGCAGCTATCATGAAATCTATTTTCGAATTAAGATTAAATTTAAAGAGATTATTCTGATCTATTCCTCTAGTACTGAAGCTATCTTTTCAGTTTAAGATACACACATACGGTGCTGTCTAAAACTAAAAAACTTTATTTACTAAGGAGGAAACAGAACTACATCTCTAAAAAAAACAAAATCTGTATTTCGAAAAAACTAAGACATTCATATCTAACAGCTTCCGCAGCGGCTTATGGCATCAGTACCTATGTTAGGATTACTTCACTATAAAGTAGTCTTCTGCTTTCCTTGAATCTCTGTAGACCCGAAGTCTACATTCTAAGAAGCATAAGAACTGCTACTAGATAGCGACTCAAATCCTAACATCCTGAGGTCATACTCAATCTTCAAATACCCCCTATACTAGCTAAAACAGAAACTCTTCCGTCCTTAGCGTTACCTTACTTAGGAGTCCACACTAGTTTCTGAACTAGAATAGTTTTCGATCTCTTATAAGTTACTCCCTTAGGTTCTTCTAAAGAAGACCTAGGTTAAGCACTAAAGGCTTTGCCTTTAATCTTGATCCCATCCTTTGTCTCTTAGAAATCTCCTTAGAAGTTCTCCGTTTGTCATCTCTAGCTTGTTAAAGCTAAAGTCTCTGACAACGCCTTCGAGGTTCCGGACAAGGATGCAAGACAGACATCTTCCACCACCTCGTCATCTGGTACTATGTCTTTGGAATCTAGTTCGATCTGGAACTCAAGTATATGTTCCCGAACAAACATACCCTCAGATATCTCGGTACCGACAAGTATCTTGGTGGATAAGCGATGAGTCTCCCGACTTCGCCTAGCAGACATCTTATGCAAGTAAAACTTTATTAGAGAAGACCTGGCATATCTCGGACTCGCTTCTAAAGAGTTGTTCGCAAGTCTGCTATAACATAGCACTTGCACATCTCCTTAGACTCTTGCTAGTCATCATATGCCCTAGTTAGTGCCCTAGTGATATCTGGACCCGTTAGGTCTAGTACAGGGATATTTAGATTGGAAGCCAATGTACGTTTACTACCCTAAGCATAAGCTAGAGATAGCGCTTCCGCTCTACGTAGTTAGAGACCCGATAACTGGTTCTCTTATGGGATAACGGATAGGGGAACTATATGGTTGAATGAAAACGAATGCAAAATAACTTATTTTATGGAATTTTAAAATAAGCTAATTATATCCAAATGTCAGCGCTACCCTCACAGCGAAGACACCTCTATGGATTAATTAACCATGTATGTAAGATCTCGGAATAGGCTGCACCTGTCCGAGGGGGCAGTGTGCAGGTCATCCGCTTACACGGGTCTTTCCCTTGACCCTATCCAAATCTGCCAACTAAGGGCTTTGATGAACTATGGTTATCTTTTGGCCAGTACCACGTGATCACCATTGTCTTCGCAACGAATACCTCACGTGTACTTCGGATGCTTAACCACGAGCCTAGACAATTACGGAACGGAAGTTCTAACGGCCCCCACGAGGGTGAGTAAAGCCTGAACCCTTGGCGCCGTAACCGCCATATCCCGAGGGAGATCACTAAGTAACTTGGCATGGAAAAACACAGCTCTCACCCGAGGGGGTTGTTGAGTTATGCCCTCCCACCCGAGCACGAAGTGATTGGCCGTGGAGGCCAGGGGATCTCTAAAAGTCCTCTCTTGCATCCTTTATTAAATTTGAGGGTTATTTAATGCAAGTATGAGTGTACACTAAGGTCACGACAACCTATACACTAGACCCTGGTCATATCGTGCTCCCACTAGCGTTTCAAGCCTTTTGCGAAGCATAATCGATCTCGGAATATCATAGTCCCTGCCTCGAGTGGATTTCTCCACTCAAGGGTCACATTACATATCCCAAGAACATCGATGCTTTGCAAACTTGGCTATTACGCTAATGCCCTGGAGCCAAGCCTAAGGTCAGACTGACAGGAAAGGTCTTCCACTACCATGGCGCCTCGCTTATAAATTTGACGAATGATGTCATAGTAGAATTCCAACTCATTCTAGGTTTCGATGCTTGCCAAATAGGCACACCCGACTAATCGGGTGTTGACCTAATGGGGGCATAACTAAATGTGAGGAATTCATGCTATCATCAAGGGTCAATTAAATAATAGGCGTCACTAGTGGAATCCTATCCTAATAAGGTCGCTAGGACCCGAGGGGAAAGGGCATCCCTCTAACACAGATAATCAAATTATCGCATCGGGGTTCTCTATAGAAATATAAAGAACTACTGAAAGAAACAAGCACACAACTGAATCAAGTTCAGGGTCCGACCCCTGAACCTGACTGGCACAGCGCAGGCTCTCTGTCTCCTTCGCAAGGTCCTCGATCCGGTGCAAGCCTCTGTATACGATCTCCTGACGCTTTCTGCCCTTTGTCGTCATTGTGTACGCTTCGCCGGATCGTCATCGTCCTCCAAGGTTCCGCTCGTCCTCCCGGTGGTGGATCTCCACGGCAAGTCCTCCTCTTCAATCTGTAACCGAAAAGCTCTAGTACGCTTCGAGCAAGTGCTCGCTCGTACACAATTTCCTAGAACGAAAAAGGAAAACAAGCCTAGCAAAAAGCCTGGGAATCAAGGGTGGTAAATCTTCGCCTCTTGCCCGACTATGGCTCTAAAATCTATCCACACACAGAAGAAAAAACATCCAGACAAAATCGCTAACACGGGGTCCGACCCCCGGTAGCAAGCAATCACATATCCAGAATAATTTTAGAAGCGGTGCCCGGCAAGAACGATTCATAGAACACACAAAAAAATATACTATGCATGATCTACTCATAGAACCCCGATGGCGGCACATACTATTCATGCGCGCACATGACGGTTTTATGAAAAACATAAAACGCACACCACTAGCGGGCTCTGATACCAATTGTTGGAAATAAATCTATGGTATAGGCCCGCAGCGGAAGCAAAGTGAAGGTCCGAGGACCG
The DNA here is from genome assembly GCA_947650365.1 of Chamaelirium japonicum. NCBI lineage: Eukaryota > Viridiplantae > Streptophyta > Magnoliopsida > Liliales > Melanthiaceae > Chamaelirium > Chamaelirium japonicum. The sequence continues at coordinate 18,479,001 of OX393551.1, forward strand.
TAGGCGGTGTGTGTTACATATCACAATTTTCATCGAAACGATCTACATATGCGTGTATGAATCTAGCATGGCAACTATGCGAACCCCTAACGACGATCTAACGCGAAAGAACAATCTAGCATGTATGCATGTTCTAATTATGTTAGATCTACTTGTTAGAGATCATACATGCGTGCGGAATCTTTCACCACGACAAATTTCTTCTTTGTTGATGGAGACGGGCTACGGATCTGCTCGACATAGCTTAGGTGCGACGGCCATAACTTTCTGGTCCGAACTCCGATTGGGCTGAAATTTGGACTGCAGGTAGCCAACTTCGAGACGCAACTTTTACAACAAGTTTCACATCGTTTGAACTTCTGTAGCTCCAGGAATCACAGAAACAACACTGATTTTCTGTGCAGATTCTGGACAGCAAAAGGTTGCGGGAGACGCCTTCTAGTTCACCCGATCTCACACGATGCACGGCACCTCGTCGATGGATCTCTGAGTGCCTCCATACGACGAGCCTTCTCCTTCTTTGAAACACCACGCGAGGAAGACGAGTCGCCATCTAATGGCGCAAGCGAGAAAGAGAGAGACGAGAGAGAAGATGCGAAGAGAGACGAGGGGCTTCGGTTTCCCCATGGCTTGCATGGCCGGCCCTAGGGCTTGCCCATGCATCTAATTTCGTGCCCCCTCTCTCTCCTTCTCATATATAGGGCCGGCCTATCCATATGGATAAGGACAGTATGAATAAGGATGATTGATTCAAACCTTATCCCTATATATCTCTACTTTATCTCTATCCTTTCCTTGTTTTCGAAAACGGTCAAAATCCGTCCGTTTTCTGCGCCTCATAACCGGCCCCTTCATCGGAGGCAACAACCTCCCAAAACTAATAGGGCCGGCCTTGACCAGTCTCTCAACACTTAGGGTCGGCCCCCTTAGTGCATAGTGGCACATTGTATGACCAAAACGCCCTTATGCCACTAGTTGGCCGTTCCTCGTGTACGAGACTTTGCAAGGCACACATAAGTGAAGTGCACCAGTGATTTCACTATTCTCTGAGGTTCCCGTAGGGTGCCTTTAGTGAAGTCAACTAGTTAACTCGCAACATGTCCCGGTGCATCGCACCCATGTGGTAAAGTCCACTTATGGCAAGGAATTGCTACATGCGTCTCTGTACTAACCTAGGATTTCCCCTTAGTGCACACACGTAGCTACGCATCTACCGTGCACTAGTGCGAAGCACTCACGGAGCGTATGCTTGGACTTCTCGCTTCCTCTAACTAAGTTCTGTGTTTCGAGGAGATGGTATAAGAACCGTACATAATGTCGATAAAGTGGAACCTTCAGGGACCAGGATTCATGGCTTCCAACTCAGACTCGATCGACACACTACCCGAGTGTACCATCGATCCTCTGAGTCCGAGTTAACCTGCGTAGCCACCTAGAGTGCACGCAGGCTACACTCCAATTCCCCCGGACTTACTATGTTCTCTCTTATACCCCTGCTCTCCGCTTAGTATGGTAAACTCGCTGTCCCTCCACTTGGTGCCATGACGCAACTCGAGCGGTGGAGAATACCGTCAGACTCGAGTGCTCATATGACTCGGTTCCTTCCAGGTTGACCACATACATCATACCTCCGATTACTCTAACGAGCAACCGGATCCGTCATCAGTCCAACTGATGACCACCTGGCCAGGGTTTAATACGATGTAGGTCAGACCAAGGAACGCACCTCCCGTTAGGGGTGTGGATAGCCTACAGGAGTGACACACTGATGCAATGCCAGCCGGGTAACCCAGTACACCGTGGTTTTGGATCACTGTATCCGGATCCTCACACATTGGTGCGCCAAAGCACCACACAACTGGTTAGTCCACCAGACATGGCTCCTCAGGGTTTAGGACCGTTTTACCCTAAGCAAAAACACGGTTTAGTGCACCGGTGTCTGCTCACCGATCTGTGCACCGTGTTGGTTCCGTTCGGCCACAGACACTGTGCCTGATAATGACCGTGGTGGAGAAACCCACGCTCTGTCATCCCAACAGCTTATCCTGATAGGGCGACCAACCCTTATCAGAGCTGCGAACGTATTTAGGTTACATGGGACCAGTCCCTTGAGTCTCCCACTCAAGTGGATTACCATGTAGCCATGGCTCTCTGTTCTGTAATCAGAACACGTACTAAGGTACGTACCAATATGCATTCCTATGCTATCAACCATACATAGCTAAACTATAGGTTTTTACAAGCTATAGACCTCACCAATTCTAACAGGCCTGACACACGCTTGCCGAAACCTCGTCGGCTGTGGTCCAGATATCACCGGGGGACCATAGCCTGGGGGAATGACTGGCTCCCTATATGGCATCCCATCCCCAGTTCCATGATCCAGGGGGGGAACATGTCTCAAAGGAGGTGGGGGAAGGAAGGTACAATCTCCAAGTACCTGGGTGGTAAGGCGAACCCTAAATACCCCACAGCCATGGAAGAATTGCAGTGTGGGAGGGATCAGAATTGGCTCGTAGCACAACACCATAGCCTGGTAGAATCGTCTGTGGGAAATATTCAGGAATGTATTGAAACATTCCCTGACCACCCCATATGGCTCCAGCAGTGACCTGATGAAGCTTTCTCCCCAGGCATCGAAAGGGAGACCGAAGATGGTAACCCTCAACGCCGTCCTTCTCCTCCATGCAACCGCCCCTCCCAACTCTTCCCAGAGACGGAATGAGGCCGAGATAGCTCCCAAATCCCGCACTCCTCGCCCGACCTCTATCTCTAGGAACTGTCGGAATGGGAATTCCACGAGGAATTCCCCATTACCGATCTCTTGCGTCGGCCATGTCCAAGACCCCTGCCAGGCGTGTCGAAGATGTCCGGAGAGCTCAGCAGCAGACACTGATCTCTGAAAGACCCGGCAAACACCAAATCTGCTGAGGATCTCCATCATCTCCTCCCTCCGAGGGTCAGCCGATAGATCTATCGAAGATCCGACACCTGCGGTAGAAAAACCGGATGATTCCGTGGATCGAACCATCCCACACCGATGGGAGGTATGTCGTACCTTCCCAAAGGCGAAACAGACTAGAGGATTCCGGCAGGCCGCAACTGCGTGATCCCTCTCCCCGCACCGGTGATAGCGGTGTCTGAGATCACCACGGCGGTTGTTAGCAGCGCCTCGAGCCGAAGAACGCCTAGTTTTCTCCGGGCCGGGAGCCGATCTTCGAACCACGTCGGCGAAGGAAACCTTGGGGTTGGTTGTTGAGGACGGTCGAGAGATGCCCCCGAGACGCCTATCTCGGGAACGACGCCTCTCTTCTCCCCTCTCAGAGCCTCCCTCCTCGTAGGGCGCCGGTCTGGATGTCAAGGTGCCTCGGGAGTGAACGTCGTTCGACTCTCGAGGGAACCCTAGGGGTCGCATCTGAGATTGCCCTCGAGATTTCCCTCTCGCCATTTCGGTTCTAGACACCTTGACGATTTGGGGGTTATGCCCCCATTAGAATAAACTCCTAGCTCCGCCTCTAGTCAACAGTCAATATATGTTGAGGGGTGCGTCGCAATAGAAGCTCGACACCTTTCACAGCATCTCACTTATGACTCCTGCATCCCCTTGCTCTAGTTCTCCTATGCTTTGACCTCCAATAAAGAAGCTTTCAAGTCCATTTGAGTTTTTCAACTGAATTGAATTGTTTGCTACTATTTTTTCTTTAATTGAATTGAATTTGTTGGATGTAAAGATTGGTTAATATGTCATCCTCTACCTTGCGCGTCTTCTTCACCAACGGGTTCTTGGCCTGGTTGTACTTCCTCTCTCCCCTGTTGGAGAGTTCCCTATTCGACTACCGGTGTAGACACCGTGGAGCGACTTTTCCTCAAGGTCGTTGTGCATTGGTTGTGCATGCGAATCCTAGCCGTTGATGTCATGCTCACGGGATTATGTAGCTACTACAATGATTTCACTGTAGCAACCAAACTTATACTCCATACACATTCGAATTTATACTCCATAGCTGCTATAGTGATTTCACTGTAGCAGAAATATTTCGAATTATAAATTCGGTTGCTACAATGAAATAACTATAGCTAGTAGCTACTACATTAATGATTTCACCTGAATTTATACTCCATTACCCCCGAATTGAAATCACTATAGCTACAACACCTTGAGTATAAATTCTGGTTAATGGAGTATAAATTTGAATTGTACAGTGATTTCACTGTAGCAACCAAAATTATACTCTGGAATATTACTGCTACAGTGATATTACTGTAACAACTATATGGAGTATCAAGTGGGGCTAGCGAAGTATAATTTTAGTTAATAAATCAAGGTAATGGTAGGGGTATTTTAGTCATTAGGTAGGGGTTGAACTGGTCAACAGGGGTTTAATATATAGGTGTCTTTTTGGGCTGGGACTTAGCTCAAAGGAAACTATTGTCGGGACTGGTTCTTAAAAGCATCTTCTGTAAAGGACTTATTGCGAACTCCCCCCAAAGAAAACCCTTGCCTTCTTTTTGACCTTCAACGACATTGTGTGGTTCCATGTGAGACAAGTGGAGCATAATGCTCGATACCCGCATGGGTGATGGATTGGGTAAGGAGTACCGCTCAAGTTTTGAAACCACCAAACCGGACCAATTTGGAACTAAATCTCTCGCCGTGCATCCACCAACACCATGCACCAATCACCCAGATGATCATAAGGGGTTTTCTGTCTTTCACGGTGGAGCTCTACCACCCAACTTGCTTTACTATGGGGACTTTAACTCCCCGGGACAGGGTTGCTAGGCCAATCCCTACTCAAGGGCACTTGCCCGTGACCCCTAACCTAGTTAACTTCGGTTGTACGTGCAGACTGGTTCACGGCCCTTGCGCGCACGGGGTCCCTACCCTCTAACCAGGTAGATTTTCAACAATTAACATATCACATGGCATTGAAGGAACCATACAGTGATTAATCCTTTTTCGATGGTTTACACTCGGGTTTCGCACTCTCTCACAACCCAGCATTACATAAAAAAAAACAATACAGTACCCTCGCCCGGAAACCCGTGTATTAGGGTTGCGACACTCCTCTCAGAAGGGTGGGCCCCAATAATTCTTTAATCATTTATTCTATTTTAAGGGAATACCTATTTATAGTGTCCATGCAAACAATAGGATAATAATTATTAAATTATTAATATTTTATGCATGCGTCGCCGGGCTTGCGACTCCGCATACAAGGCGGGGTCTACTCGACCACATGCGACGACGTCCGGTAGGACCCGCATACATCGTTATGGACACTTACCCTTAATTTCTATATCAGTATTATTAATTATTAAAGAAAGCGTGCTGTGTCACCTGGTCGACGTGTCCGAACTTCCGTCTCTGGCCTCTGCTCCGTCCATGACTGGATCGTCCTGGTACGAACTGGTAAGTTGCATGCATCCATACGTTACTAATATGCTAAAAGCGGGGATTTCAAATTTATTTGTGTGGGGACTGGATGTAGCTATCATCGTGTCATGGACACAAAAATCGATACGGTTAATGGGGTAATATCGTGCGTGATCGGGTTGTCCTTACCCAACTTGCACCCTAAAACGATCTAAGACTTTGTATTAGGATTTGGATAAAGTTGCATAGGCAATTGGTTTGGTAGGTCGGCTACAGCTTGACCGAACGTGATTTAGGACAGGTTGCGATCAACTCGACCTAGGTCTCGAGGGCCAATGATTGTCATTCACACATCACAAGCCTGTTTCGGTCTTGGGACATCATGAGAGTCCGCGATCGGGCTAATGTCATGCTGGCAACAATCATCATTAAAAAAAAAATTAGAGAAATACAATAGCCCTAGAACAAGGTTTGGGACTGGTTGTCTTGGCTGCCTCGTTGCCAAGCCATCTGGCTGAGGACTAACTTGCATCCGATAGGTCAAGAGAAAAGAAGAGTATTGGTTGGTCTGCAATCAATGGTGGTTGGCTTCTACTGTCTGCCAGTCAATGTCAAAGCCGACGATGGCCACCACAACGGAGAGAACATAGGGGTCAAAGCAGTAGGTGGCTATCAACCCATAGGGCCTGGTCGGGATGGGTCGAGTACTACCTGTTGCATGGCTGCCGACAATGAGGCCGTCGGCAACCATTGCAGCAAGGTGAGAACGAGGGGCGGCATGCAATGGATTGGCTCATCGGTAGCTCAGCCACCGGCAACCATGGCCGCATCGAGGTCGAGAACCATAAGAGGGTTGGGGGTCGGCCGGATATACACTAAAAAAGGGGAAAAACATGGCATAGATCTGATTGGCGGGGTTGTCGATCTGATCTCAACGGAACAAAAAAAAACAGCGAAAAAGAGGGGAGGCGGCCAACCTGGTGCGAGGGGCTCGGCTCCGGCTGCTCCTCTCCGGTTCCAACTGCACTCCGGCCGCCACGCGCATTGACGATCGCAGGGGAGAGGAGGTCGGATGAGAAAGGGAGAGATCGAGAGAGGTGAGGGATGGGGTCGGGTTTAGGGCTTTGTTAAATAGGGGAAAAGGGGCACCGCGGGGATTGGGATCGGGGGAAAATCGAAGAGGCACGCGATTTGCTGAGAGGGAAGGGGGAAAGAATCGGGGGAGATCAGTTGGGGCGGCTGATGGGAGATGGGGATCAGGTGAGAGGGAGAGAGGATCAGAAGATAGAGAGAGAGGTTGGGTTGGGTAGAGAGGGAGGGAGGTGAGATCCGAGAGAGAGAGAGAGAGAGAGAGAGAGAGAGAGAGAGAGAGAGAGAGAGAGAGAGAGAGAGAGAGAGAGAGAGAGAGGATCGGGCTTATTGGGTTGGGTTTTTGGGTTAGAGAGAGAAAGAGAGATATAGAAAGAGGAAGGGAAACGATTATTGGGTCGGATGGGGCTGGGTTTGGGTTTGAGAGAGAGAGAGAGAGAGGAAGAGAGGGTAATGGGTTGGGCTTGGGCTGAGTTTAGGTGTTGGGTTTTGGTTTTCTTTTAGTTTTAGGTTTTTGTTTAGTTGTTTTTTTTTTCTCTTATAACCTTCGGCCCGACTTGACTCGAGCTCGAACCCTCGCCGTAGTGAGACACGTTGACACGCGTGCATCAGCGAGTCCGACAGACTCGCCACTAATACCTATAATATTAACTTAACATTCATAAATGATAGTATATTTTGCGGTGGATCATAGTGCACATTCAAGCACCGATTGCATTCCTTTCGTCGTCTTCTCGCGACTCGGACCCGAGGCTCACTACCCGGTCCTACTCATGTTCAAACACACACCATCGACCATCATAAATGTGAAATCAATTCAATAAATTTAGCAACAATATTATAGTAATAAAACTGGGCTACCCCGAATCAAACGTACCGGGTATTATAGGTTGTCCCCTCCGACAAATAAGAGAGAGAGAGAGAGAGAGAGAAACATGGAGGGAGGGGGGTTCCGAGTTAAAACCTCATCACAATAGTTAGTTTGCATGGCGGTCGGGATAAGTGGGGTCGGCAATCGTCAGGATTCTGTTGCCATCCTCGAAATATTATGAACCCCTCCTCTCTTTCGAAATAATATCGTTGTCCATGAATTGTTATTGCCAACCTCAAAATATTACCGCCATCCTCTAAATATTATCACCACCCTCAAAATATTTTTGTCGCCCTCGAAATCTTTTTCGTGCCCTTGGGCATGGGGTTTTTACTAGTGTGTGTTTCTATATATATATATATATATATATATATATATATATATATATATATATATATATATATATATATATATATATATATATATATATATATATATATATATATATATATATATATATATATATATATATATATATATATATATATATATATATATATGAGAGAGAGAGAGACGGAAAGAGAAAGAGATGGTGGGGAAGAGAGAGAAATAGATGAAGAGAAAGAGATCGGGGGAATAGAGAGAAAGATCAGGGGAAGAGAGAGACTGAGAAAGAGAGAGATTAGGGGAAGAAAGACGGAGAGAGAAAGGGATCATGGGGAAGAGAGGAAGAGAGAGAGACGGAGAGACAAAGAGATGGCGGGGAAGAGAGAGAGAGAGATGGGCGAGTGGGAGGAAAAGAGATAGAGAATTGTGGGCTCTGTTATACCAAAGTTTTTCTCCTGTTATGGAGATATTTTGTTTTTGACCCGATGGCTATCATGGGATCTGTTAGAACGGATGGCTAACTTGTCTCTGCACAAACTTTAGGATGGCAGGGTTGTAGATAACCTGAATTGCCTTAACATGTTATATAGACTAGTGCATGCCCGTGCCTATCGGCACTGCAGTGGGTCGCCTTCGGCGCCAACACACTTGAGCACTTTCGGCAACAAAATACTTTCGACGACAACACTGACATTCATAGAGACACCCATTTCCTCGCCCGTCCCGATTGGCACGAAGTGAGCGTCTTTGGTCCGACCAACTCCCCCTCCCCCTATAATCTATCAATCACAACTGTCTTTATTCGAATGGATTCCGCAAGATCGACTCGATAGTTTGGGGCAGCCGAAATTGTAGCATGTGGGTTTATAGTCGTTGATGCGAACAACGATCACGGGATGAACGGTAAGGTTTAGTGAAGGTTAAATAGGTCGAGATTTTAGGGGTTTAGTGTAGTTTAAATGGGTCGAGATTTGAAACCAAAGGGAATGAGTTGGTTGATGGGGAAATAGTGATCGTGCGTTGATTTTTGAACGAATGGTTAGATCTATTTGGTTCATTTTTGTCTAGTCAGCACAAAACCGACATTCCATGTTATATAGAATCGAATAGATTCCTCGAGATCGACTCGATTGTTTGGGGTGGCCGAACTTTCACTAGGCAAATTTATAGCCGTTGATGCGAACAACGATCACGGGATGAACAGTCAGGTTTAGTGAAGTTTAAATGGACAGGGATTTTAGGGGTTTAGTGCAGTTTAAATGGGTCGGGATTTGAAACCAAGGGGCGGGAGTTGGTTGACGGGGAAAAAGTGACCGTGTGATGATTTTTGAACGAATGGTTAGATCTATTCAGTTCATTTTTGTCCAATCAGCTTGTCCTTGACCGTTTTTGGCAACAAAACACTTTTGGCGGCAACACCGGTCCCACCCTGACGGATCGACAACCCCGACACCACCAACAGTTGCCATTATTAGGATATTTGCTGCCACCTAAGTGGCTGCCTTCGAACGCTGCCACCGAACCGAAACATCGAACATCGCTGCCGTCAGAACTGCTCGCACCCATCGAACCGAACCAAACCTAACCTTAACCCTAAGATCTACAGGCTATGGGATGAACCCTAGACCTAGGAACCTCAACTGAACCACCAAACTACCGCGCGCCGGAGCTACTCGCCGTTGCCACCACCTCTGTTGCTCGCCATTGATATCGTGGGAGAGAGAAAGAGAGAGAGAGAGAGAGAGAGAGAGAGAGAGAGATACAAGGAGAGAGAAAGATACGGAGAGAGAGAGAGTTACGGAGATGAGCGAGAAACGGAGAGAGGGAGATACACGAAGAGAGAGAGATTGGAGAGAGGGAGATATGGAGAGAGAGAGAGAGAGAAATAGAGATAAGAGAGAGATATGAATAGAGAGAGAGATGGAGAGAGAGAGAGTTATAGAGATAAGAGAGAGAGAGAGGGAGAGATAGAGAGAGAAAGAGAGACAAAGAGAGTAAGAGATACAGAGAGAGTGAGAAAGATGGAGAGAGAGAGAGAGAGATTGAGAGAGAGAGTTCGGGGGGAGAGAGAGATTGAGAGAAAGAGATCGGGAGAAAAGAGAGACGGAGAAAGATTGGGGGAAGAGAGAGAGAGAGAGAGAGAGAGAGAGAGAGATCGGGGGAAGAGAGGTGTGTTTTGGTCTAGTCAGTACTCCTTTTTGTTTAGTCAGTTTTTTGTTCCGTTTTGTCCTAGTCAGCATGTAGCCCGTTGCCCCTTGTTATGTAGATATTTATCATTTGTCGCCCTAAATAAGTGTTTCTAACGTCGTTAGAGATATATATTAACGCGAAACTAGAGGTGTAAAATGGGTTGGGTCGGGTCGGGGCCTATAGATGTCAAGCCCGGATGGCCCATCGGGCTTATCGGGCCGGGCTGGACCTTAGGCCAAGGGTTTGAGCCCGGACTCGGCTCTGGTATACATATACATAGAAATTTTGGGCCGGGCTAGGCCAGATTTAGGCAAAAAAATAGTATTTTTTAATTAAAAAAAACTGTACACAATAATATATGTGGCCATGTGGGGGTTCGAAAGCTGAACCTCTATAGGTTTAAACAAAACCAAGGCTAATACACCTTTTTTCCTTTTGTATTTGATATATATAGTCTGTATATATACTAGTGCATGCCCGAGCCAATCAGTGCCAAGTTAGTACTTTCGACACGACCAAACCCCCCAACCCCTTTCCCCCTCCCTCCACCCTTAGAGAGAGATCGGGAGAAGGGAGAGAAAGTTGAAGAGAGAGAGGGGGGAAGAGAGATAGATTGGGAGCAAATGGAGAGAGAGATCATGGGAAGAGAGAGAAGGACGGAGAGAGAGATAGATCGGGGGAAGAGAGAGAGATCATGGGGAAGAGAGAGTGACGGAGAGAGAGAAAGACAAAGAGAGAGAGAGAGACCAGGGGAAGAGAAAGAGACTAGAGAGAGAGAGGCGATGAGAGAGAGATCGGGGAAAAGAGATAGACAGAGAGATCGGGAGACGAGAGAGATCGAGAGAGAGAGATCAAGGGAAGAGAGAGATGGGAGACGCTGCACCTCGGGTCGGGTTTGGGTTTAAGTTTTTGACCCGTTTATTAAACGGGTCGGGTTCGGGTTGGGTGTTTTGCCCTTATACCTATGTCTCAACCCGACCCGACCCATTGCCACCCCTACTTGAAGGCAGACGTAGGGCTGCAACTTGGGCGGGCCAACCGGAACCCAACCCGAGCCCAACCCGAACCAACCCAAATTTGGGCGAGCTAACCTAAACCCAACCCGAGCCCAATCCGAATTATTTCTCCTCTACCATATTGAGGTCGATCAACCCATCCGGCACAACCTGATCAACCTGGCCAACCCGACGGATTAGGCTAGGGCTAAGGAAGTTCAAACTGACCTTGGGTTGGGTTGGGTTGAGGGTACAAAATATGCTAAGTTAGGGCTTTGAGGTTTGGGGTACAAAAGAAAAGGACAATGTTGGTATTAAAGGGTCGATACGCAGACGGGGCTAGTTACAGATTTTTGGGGTATGAATAAAATTTTCCAAAGATTAGGATAAATTACACTTTGCCCCTATGTAGTTTTGCTCAAAATCACTTAACTCCCATGTAGTTTATTTTGTTCCAAATCGCTCCCTAAAGTTTGAAATGTTAGCACAATACACCCTTTTGTCAACTACATAATTTCCTTGTTTGGTGACTTTTATCTGATCGAAACTGAATTGGAGAGGGCAAAATGTTGTTTTATAGCTATAAGAGGGTTTAGTGTTTTTAAGCTAAACTTCAGGGGGCAAAGTGTAATTTACTCTAAAGATTCTTATATTAATTGAGATTTGAGAGTGATTTTCGTGAGGGATTTTCAGTGATTTGGTTGCCTTCTTTGTGAGCCAATTAATTCTGTATTAATTGAGGGACTTCCCTTGTGAAGAAGTGAAGGGATGAGTCCCACTCTATGGTTAGATCAAGAGATGATGATCAAATCTATCCGTTCATTTTTGTCTAGTCAACAAGTTCCATTTTGTCTGGTCAGCATGTAGACTGTCGTGCCATGTTATATAGACTAGTGCATGCCCGTGCCTGTCGACACTGCAGCGGGCCGCCTTCGGCAGCAAAACACCCTCCGAGCATCACCACCTCCACCCTCTCCCCCACCGTCATATGCGACGACAACACACTTGACCGCCTTCGGCATGCCCATGCCGATTGGCATGAAGCGGGAGCCTTCGGTGAGACGACAACACACTTGGCCATCGGCACTGCAGCGGGTCGCATTCGGCAGCAATACACTTGTCGGGCCGTCTTCGGCGGTAAGACACCCCCCAACTGACACGAAGCGGGCAACCACCGGCCCACCCCCCCAACCCCGAATCCAAATCTTCTACACCATTTATCTGTACCCCAAATCACAGCCGTTCGTTGCACCTATACTCGACCCATGCATCACACTTGGTCTGAATCGGCAGGTAAAGAAACAGATATGATTGGCCCTCCAATGATCTACCCAACATCCGATCATAGTATGTGATGGGTTCAATAGACACCTGTGATCAGGACACCCATGATGATAAGCTGCAACGAAAGATAAAATTAAAAAAAATAAAAAATTAAATATTTAAACGGATCTTACTGGGTCTTAGCGGGTCTATCCGTTTTTTTAAAAGGATAGTGCATGTGCCCGTCGGCACTGTAGCGAGTCGCCCTGTTGGCACTGCAGCAGGCCGTCTTCGGTGGCAACACACTTGAACGTCTTTGGCAACAAAACACTTTCGACTACAACAACGGCATTCATAGGGACATCCATTTTCTCGTCCATGCCGATTGGCACGAAGCTAGCGCTTTTGTCTAGGGATGGCAACGGTGCGGTTTTGGGCAAAACCAAAACCGCACCGCAACACTGAAACCGCATCGCACCGCGACGGTGTACCATATGTAAAACCGACCCAACACGACCCATTGCCACCCCTACACATACGTCTCTCTCTCTCTCTCTCTCTCTCTCACACACACACACACACACACACACACACACACACACGTCACACATGCGAATGCACCTTATCATTCCTATGTAATTTTTTTGGTACGTAATCCGGGGCTGTCTACAGATATGGCAAAAAGGTGGGGAGGAGGAACTTACTGCTAAGTCCATTGTTCTTTTTCCTCCTTCCCATCTTTTTGTCATATCTGTAGACATCTCGCCCAATCTCAAAGTCATACACGTACGAACTTACTCGCTATTAGCCGTCGACCCATCCTTACCAGCTCATTCGAGCTCTAGGTAGTGAACAAAAAATCCAACCCCATGCAAGTCTACATCTCATACACATAACTCCATCCTTTTTCTCTATCTCTTGAAACCTAATCACAGCTCTCAAAAACTCATCCCAAGCATTACAGCACACATCATAGCCATCCATGGCCGCATCAACCCATGCGAAGCCATGCATGCATGCTCATCCAAGTCTCTCTCTTTTAAATCCCAACCGCCCAACCTGATAACAGCTCCCCACTATCCCCTATCTTTCTTTTTTTCTTTATTTCTATTTAATCAAAACTTGATCGCAGCCGTCCGTGTTATACAAAACCATCTGATCTCACCCCCTCCTATCTCTCCTATTTTCTCTCTAATTGATTCTCTTTCCTTATTTTACCGTCCCTCTCTTCAAATCTCTCTCTCTCTCTCTCTCTCTCTCTCTCTCTCTCTTTTGCCATGTAACCGAAACTCCCTCCCTCTCTCCTCATCTAATCCCGCAACACCCCTTGTGATCCTCTCTCTATCCCCATTAATCTCCTTACATAATCGTCCCTTACACCCAGCCATTAATACCTTATATGCATGCAATTAATATTCTATATAGAGCATTTATTTAATTTCTGAAGGAGCCATCAAGTGCAGCTTATATTACTTTATGTATGGATGGTTGTGATGATGCGTAGTTATTTTTTTTGTCTAGTCAACTTATTTCGTTTTGTCTAGTCAGCAATTTTTTTGTCTAGTCAGCTTTTGGTGCCATTTTGTCTAGTCAGCACGAAAGCGTCGTGCCATGTTATATAGATAAGAAGGGTTTTTTGAATCGGACTTGCGGGCTTCCTTTCGGGCTGGGTTGGGCCAGGCTGTGGGCTCAAGGTGGCAGCCCGAACTCGGCCCATGGTGTGTCCGGGCAGGGTTCGGGCCGATGGGGTTTTTTTACACCCTTATCCGGAACCACAAACAGAAAACCACAGGAAAACAAACAAGGATCACATATAAGTTAGAGATTAGATACAAAAAATTAACTTAATCTGAAAACTTTCGATGCCCTTTTAGCAAAAACGTATCCTTTGTGGGGAATGTATGTCAACTAGTTAGAGCAGGTACAATTGACAGCCCTACATGTCGTGCTCGCTGGTGTGAGGTATACTCTTACTGGAGCTATGCCACGTGTGCACATATCCCAGTTTCACGCAATACTCTCATGTAACGGACACGCGTAAGCATATCCAACGTTCAGAAGCCCGTTCCCTATTCGGTATTCCGCACAGCATAATATATATCGTCTGTAACACTCGGGACTCTCTTTCTCTGACTCGAGTGGCGGAAAGGGCCAGAAGCCATAGCCGGAGCGCGTCGTGCTTCGTACTCCCAGATCCGGCCGCGGGATGCTTCCAACCGTCCGATCCCGTCCTCTTCTCGCCGCCGCGCTCCTCCTCAACCTCGCCGCCGCGGCGTCCGCCTCCGAGTCCGACCACAAGGTAAGCGCCGTCCTCCCAGCTCCCGAAATGCGCAACTGCATCTGATCGATCCCTAACCCTAGATCCCCCAACCGGAGGTTTCACCAGTTGTGATTCGTGTGAGAAACTTTAGATCCTCTCCGTCTCTTCTCCCTGTGTGTCCCCTCGGATCGCTGTTTCCATGTTCCATCATATCCCTGGCGATCCTGTTGTGATCCGAAGCTGAGCAGCCCTCAGACTGTAACTATCTGGTCAGATCTTCTCCAAATTTCCTCTCTCTCGATGCATTGAGAGAGCTGCTTGTCTTTTGCTCGATCTCAAATGTTATTTGAATATAAAGTAGAGTCTTGATTGGGCAAGTTGGAATTGTTGATCTTCTGATATAGACGTACAATTTCAGCAAGATTTTGGGGTTAATTTAATTAATATTTAATATTTTGAGATTTCATTGTCTTCTACGTTCTTCTTGGTTAGAGCATTAAGGCTCATTATCAGATTTCAGATTGATTTTTTTGGATAAGTTCAATTTACGGGAAATTGGAACTTCGTCTGAATTAAGGTTTGGGACCATTCGGCTCCTTGTTGCATGATCGGCCTGGAGTAGTCAACGGTATGCTTCGATATACTATTTGCGGATGATACGGTAATTCTTGACGAGACGGGATGCAAGAATAGAGGTAAATGCCAAGGCATTCTAGAAGAATGTGAAGATTGTAGCTTGAACAAATAATAGACACATTTCCTTAAAAGTCAGATTTCTTATATCGGGATGTTAGGAGATAAGTTCAGATGTACTTAATGTGACTAGAGGGGTAAATCCGCATGTTCAAGAGTGCCGTGTAGTTGCCACATGCTCTCGAGGTCAATGGAAAACTGAAACGTCTGTCCGGTGATGTTGGAACCAGAACGATTTGATTTAGATCTGATAGCAATTGAAGGGTGTGATGTACTTGATGATGGATCAATCAAGATGCCATCCTGAACAAAGAAAAAGGTTAAAAGAGATGTAGAAGGCCTATTATAAGATCTTCTAAAATTCGATTCAACAATCTGAATTGTTAGACTTTTGTTAAGTGATAGACTTATTACAATGGGGTGGAGACTCCATCCTTTTGTAGACTAACTTAAAACAAATCCAGAACTCAGAATATAAAAATCTCGGAGCACAAAATAGGTAGAAGCAGGTCTATCACTTCCTTACTATCTTATTTTCTACTTATTTCGGATTTATTTTGGAATACAATATTTTTGTTATTTGTAAAAAAGAAAAGAAAAAATAAATATAAAGGGAAGAGAACATAACTCATAGGGATGAGTCTGTTTCCTTGCAGAATTCTTTCAACCAGCCTTGTGTGGGATCCGTATAGCGCACGTGA
Source organism: Chamaelirium japonicum (assembly GCA_947650365.1). Lineage (NCBI taxonomy): Eukaryota > Viridiplantae > Streptophyta > Magnoliopsida > Liliales > Melanthiaceae > Chamaelirium > Chamaelirium japonicum. The sequence goes on from OX393551.1 coordinate 18,494,767, forward strand.
GAGAGAGTAGGACTTGTCTCCATGGGAGAGTATCCACAAGATTCATCTCTACCTCTCCCACGATTGGGACCGTCGGGGAGAGAGAGTTAGGGAGGAGGTCAGACTCTCATCTCCTTTCTAGAAGTTGCCTTTCATCCTCCTTTATATAGGATTAACTACTCAAAACAATTGATCCTTATCTGCTTATTTAACGTTTGTCCTTAATAGTGCTACTCAAAAGACCAAAAAGCCTTTTACTTTGACCAAATCACAACTGTGTGCTAGAGAGGTCAAAAGTTCCTGAAAAAATCTAGAAATATCCTTGAATATTATAATGATTCCCAAACTGAAAAAGAACTCAAAATGGCTCCTAATGGTCCTCTGACTAGCTACTTTTGACTCACTTTTTTTTATCCTTTTAATTGCCACTTGAACTCTGCTCTTCTTGTCATATAGTAGTAACCCACTTTCTGTAGGTGTTCGAGCATGAATGCACCAAGTAAATGCTTCAAAACAAGTTGCCAGGGCTCTTCAGTGTGATGATCAAGTGAATCACATAATTTTTAGATTCACGGGCTTCAGCTTCGGAAAAGTTTCCTCAACGGTTGAATGAATTTGCCTCTTAGTCTCCCTCTATTTGATCTTACTGGATAGAAAGATGAAGCATTACATGCTCCATGTTGGTTGATGACTCTCGTTCTAGGAAGGAATTGAGGATGATGTGTTCCCCCTTGTTGCTGATGCTGGCTTGGCTTGGGGGTCATCAAATCACGGAATATCCTCCGATAGCGAGTGCATATCCACGGAATTAATCACAAGCTCCCCCATGAACATCTCTCGGAACTCAATGCCTAATACTTCCATGTTAGCAGGATTAGGCTTTGCTAACTCTACATGGAACGAGATGTCTTTCGATGGTGAGAACAAATTATCGATTTTTATCATGGGCTCATTATATGTATCTTTCTATGCCACTTCTCGACTCCACGTTATTCCTTCGACGTATCTTCGGGTTTATTCGTGGGCTTTTCTTTGGAGGCTGCTTCAGGTTCCTTTTTGGAGTTTTCTTCGTCCGCTTGTATCTTTTCAGAGGCTAACCCCAATTAATTAATTACTCCCTCTTGATGTTGTCTATGTGGAAGAAGTCTTATGCCTTAATCTAAATTCTTTTTAAGAAAATTCTACAAAAAGGTTTGCAGTGCGCAGTGGATTGGATATTCCATCCCCCCATATTTTAACACGCCAGGTTCCAGATAGCGCGTATGAGATAATCCACCTGACTTTGGAGATAAAAGATTTCAATATCATGCATGAGGATTTGAATTTATATCTTTGTTGTCTCGATCCATGCGATTCCTAACTTCACTTTTCGGTTTGCGACTTTGCGTCATCGCTTTTGTGCATAGTTGTCAAGGCGTCAAGGCGAGGCTAGGCGCCTGGAGGGAGCCTAGGAACCTAGGCGTGCCTAGGTGTGGCCTTACGTGCATAGGCGTGGCCTTATGTGCATAAGCATTCTCCAAGCACAGGTATATACGTATAATCTATACTTGCAGGTATATATGTAATAGAAAGCAATATAATACTTTACTAACATGAAATTGAACATATTATAGTCAAATGCATTTAACACAATGACACATACATAGTATAAACAAGTAAACAACAAAAGGAACAAATAGAATACAAACACTTGCTAACATAAAATTGAGCATATTCTAATCAAATGCATGCAACACAATGAACACATAGTATAAACAAGTATACAACAACAAAATGAACAAAGAAGATGGGGGCGTGTTGGGTTTTACTTAAAAAAAAAAACAAAAATCATTGCCTAAAGCTAGGCGTGCGCCTAGCCTAGGTGCGCCTAGGCCGCCTCTTAGTGAGGTGCGCATGGGCGCACTGGGGCCTAGCTGTCTCCGGGCGCCTAGGCACGTCTAGGCCCGCGCCTTGACAACAATGCTTTTGCGCCATGGATTTAGGATCTTCTACTTGATAAAATTGGAAAAATTCGCACTGATACCAATACCAAATCGATGCAAAAAATTGAAAAAATAGTGGTAGAAGGGCAATTTGGAATTTTGAAACAAAATCCAATAATTTGAATTATAATAATTTTATTGAGTATTTGACCTAATTCCAAAATGATGGAGGTCCAATCCTTAAGTAGACCAACTTAGGACTAAACTTAATCCTTAGGACTTAGAAGCTGTATTAGACTTTGTTGGAGTCATTTTCTATATGTGAGGACCAAGGTTATATTTTTTATGTATTGCATATCTTCAACATTGTGACTTGAACAAGTTAAGCTAATATAAATTTCTCAGAAAATTGATCTTAACTTTTGTTTTTTTATTTAAAATAAAGAATTAAATAATAATATTTTTGAGAATTATTAATCTTATGTTTTCTATAAAATTATTTTGAAATACTGATTTTTTTTTTTTGGAAAAGATGAAAATTTTGCTGGTTGCTAGACCGATCCATGTTGACGCCTGATCGAAAGAGTTCAAAAGTTTGTCAAACTAAGGGACGGTTGGTAGGTCTGTCCACATTAATGGTAATTTATAAAAATTTACTATGAATTTTTAAAAATTGGAATCACTCAGTCGGATCAATTTACCTATGTAGTTCGATTGGTCTGACTTGTCTATAAACTAGTGCATGCCCGTGCCTGTTGGCACTGCAGCGGGCCACTTTCGGCGGCAACACACCTGTCGGCACAGCATTGGGTCGCTTTCGGCGACAAGACACCCACCGGGCATCACCACTCCCACCCACACCATCGTATTCGGCTGCAACACACCTAACCGCCTTTAGCGGCCACACACCCTGGCCGACTTCGGGCCTCCTTCAGCGGTAATACATCTTAGTTATAGTGCATGCCCGTGCCTCTCGGCACTCGGGCGTAAACATGGTTTTGTTTTTTCTTTTTTTTTTGGTTTTTTCCGCGGGGGGGGGGGGGGGGGGGGGGGGATCTTACTAGCACGAGAGGGAGGGGGGGCATGAAGGGAGGGGATCACAATTTCCTGATTTGGGGTTGGGGTGTGAATATGTTTTTTTTTTTTTTAGATGAGCTGGGTTTTTTAAAAAATTGTATTACCGATTCTCTCTATGTTTCTTTGTTATTTTTTGTCAGTTTAAATGTTTTGTCTAGTCAGCATGCATGTTTTTATCTAGCCAACGTTTCATTTTGTCTAGTCAGCACAATACTGTCGTGCCATGTTATATAGATTGAGGTTGAAACTTTTGTTTCTTTCACTAATCCCATCTAGATTTCTCTTGTTTTATTGGTATGTATTTTGTGTTCTTTACTTCCCTTGAGTTCTTGGGAGCATAGTTGTCAGGAAACATGGCGAAGCAAGGCGTCTGGAGGGCACCAAAGCGTGCGTAGGCGCCACCTTGTGCATGAATGTAGATATGTATGTGGTAATAGTGGTATGAAGATTCAGATTGCATAAGCTATTCCGTAATATCAGTTTGTATGTGGTATACATGTATATATGTATGTGGTATACTCACACACACACACACACACACACACACACACATATATATATATATATATATATATATATATATATATATATATATATAGAAACTGGGTTCTATCACATGTCATAGGGAGTACCCTATAACATATGGTGAATTAGTAACCCTAGAATATTTAGAATGTTATGATTTTTTATGAGGATGATCACCCCATCTTAGATAGGACACCAATAAAAAATCGACACATTCTAAAACTTCTAGGGATATCAAATATGCTTTTCAATTTAACGGTTAAAATGGATGGCCGATAAAGTTTCTAGCATTTGATGCCCCAACAAGATTTAGAAGGATTTGATTTTTTTGTGGATATTTCATATATAAGGTAAGGTGATCATCCTCATAAAAATTCAGCACATTCTAGCATTACTAATTCATCATATCATATGTCATAGGATACTCCTTACGACGCTGTCATAAGAACTCAGCCATATATATATATATATATATATATATATATATATATATATTGGGAAAGGGGTTGGTGAACTTTTGTTCACAAATGAATGGTGAAACGAGGTTTATAGTACGTCATGTGTCCCCTGAAAAGACAAAAAGCAAGTAAGTGGGGGACAAGACTTTAAGATGGAAGAACACCAAAAAGACAAAGTAAAAAGTAAAAAACAAACACGTACACGTGTCACTTGGAAAACTCTAGTTCACCAATCTAATCGTGAACTCGAGTTTAGCTTCCCGGCCCTCATATATATATATATATATATATATATATATATATATATATATATATATATATATATATATATATATATATATATATATATATATATATATATATTTGGGAAAAGGTTTCCTACATCAGTGGCCTAGCGAATTTGTTGAAATTTGATGGGTGTGTTATCTAGAGTAAAGTGATCATCCTCACCAAAAATCTACAAATTATAAAGCTTCTAGGGTCATCAAATTTTAGAAGCTTTACCGACTGCCCATTGTAATCGTTAATTTTGCTTAACACATTCGATGATCCTGAAAGTTTTAGAGTTTTCTGATTTTTGGTGAGGATGGGCATCTTACCCTACATAACACACACTAAGTTTCAACAAATTCTGAAACTTGAAGAGTGGTCATCTGGTCCTACGGTCCAGCAAATTCGCTAGACCAGTGGTCCAGGGCACTGGTCCATATATATATATATATATATATATATATATATATATATATATATATATATATATATATATATATATATATATATATATATATATATATATATATATATATAGCAATGAAACAATGTGGTGTAGGATGCAGCCTGCAGGAATAATTGTGTTCTCTACAAGCCGTCCAATTCATTTGAATCTAACAGTGGGAAGCACCTGTTCTCTGAGCGTCTGCTGTCACGTCGGGTTTGGTTGGGTGAGACAACTATCATTCAAAAAAAAAAATTGATATCTCACTGATCCCCTCATCTCCCGCAATCCAGAATTGAGGGGAAAAAGAGGCCATCGTCCAAATCGAGTGCCCTCCTTCCTCCCACAATTCGAAATTGAGCGACCCTCCTTTCGCCCGCATCGAGCTCCTTCTCCGGCACCGACACCGACCGTCCTCCGACACCTGCCCCGACCAGCAGATCCTCGACATTCTACTCTGACACCAACACCAAGCCTCGACTGGTGAATTGCAACCATCTTCGACCGGCAGGCACCCGAAGTTGAGCAAAGGAGGACGTATTGCCGGGGGGAGATCAGAGTGGTTGCAGGGGATGCTAGAGGGGGCTGAATGCGATTCATCGTTGGGCCTAGTGCGATTCACGATCGGACTTTGGGGGGGGGGGGACGATGATGTGGTGTAAAGCGGAGGTTTCACAACAAGTCAAAATTTCTCTCATATTAGCTATAGCTGCTACAGTAGTTCCTGCTGGTGACACATGGCGTGCACTATGTTCTGCTTCTATCACCAATCTAACTCATTCTCAATGTTATCAAGAATGAATCGAGTCTCTAGCTCTATAGTCTCTACTAATTTAGTAGCATGAACACGCAGGACCCAATCAGTAAAGAACTTTTCACATAGGCCGAGGAGAGGGGTTTGTTCTTTAACACGGGCGCAAAGACGAAAGTCCAAGCTATACTTTGGGTGATGAAAGGGATTAATAGGGATGGCCTTTAAGTTGTCGAATGAAAGATCAGTAGGCCTCTGTGTCCTACACATGAGTGGAGTAAAGAGGCTTAAGATAGGAGCGAGTAGAGAAGGATCGCTCACAATGGTAGAACATTGTGGCAGTCGCTCTAATACCAAATTGATGGTGGACAAAGTATGGGGTTCCTCAAAATTGAAGTAAACACTCTCGAATCGTGCCAAATAAAAGCTTTTAACGAAGAAATATATAAAGGGGGAAGAGAGAGGGAGGGGGGGATCTGGAATCCACCATATTCGAGGAATCCACCTCTATTTAATCCAATCCAATCCAAGATCGTAGTTGCTCGAAAGTAAATTTGTTTTCATTCATATCATCATTCATTTTTACATGCCTTTAAATAGAAAATAAAGGGTAAAGACTCATAATCAATCCTAATATAAAATATAAGACATATGTGATTTATTCCTAATATTTTATTCCGAAAATAAAATTCAGTAATTAGTTGTTCAGGATATTTTCTTCAAAATATTCATGTAGTTGGATGCTCCTGCTTCACATTTATTTATAGTACTACCAAACTGTCCTCTAATGTGCCGCAGGTGATCAATAAATATGTTTTATAATGTACCTCGAACTTGATTTCAATGTTATCTTTGTAACTACAATGGCTTTTATAACATTCCCTCATCAACCTCATCTAATTTTTACAGATTCTAGTTCCGAGATTGTTATGACCTCTATATCTCATCAATATTGGGTTTACTTATCACTTTTTTAGTATCATCCGCATGGTATTATCTATCATGTAATCAAATGCCTTTGAGCTGTGTTGCGGTTAAATGAAGCTGGCTTATTTTGTGACGCTCGTTTACTTGAAATGAAAATTCCTTGTATAATACCTCTTAACTAAATCAATAAAATCTCTCTCAGTCCGCCAAACTCCTCTTCTATCTAGACAGGATCACGATTGTCCACCAAAACGACTTCTCATGCATTTCCTTGATGTCCATGATTTGAGCATTAGTTTCCACCAAATCACCCCTCTCATTGACGTGCCATCCACCTCCTTAATGAGAGAGAACAAGCATGCACCAAACTGCCTCATCTCTGTTAATTATATGGGTTAGGTTTTTGCTTTTTTCTGAATGCTATTATAATTTTGACAATTTCTTTCCAGATATAAAATATATATGATTCCTGCTATCTCCCTAGTGAAGTTTGCTCTATACAAATTCTATATCTTGATATCTTTTGACCCCTACTAACAATTGATGGTGGATTTCATCTGCAGTATCAGGCTGAAGACCCTATTACTCTTTGGGTAAACAAGGTTGGCCCTTATAATAATCCTCAGGAAACATACAACTATTACAGCCTTCCATTTTGCCACCCATCTGGGGACCCTGTGCATAAGTGGGGTGGACTCGGGGAGGTTCTGGGTGGTAACGAACTTATTGACAGCCAAATCGAGATTAAGTTTCCAAGTATGCAGTCCTTGTTATTATTCGTCATTGCCTTGCTTAAAATATTGTTCATTAATGATATTGATCATAGCATGGTTGAATGCAGCATCTAAGATAGCGTGGTTGGATGCAGCATCTGAAATAGCATGGTGTTTGTAATGTGCATAAATTGATTTTGTTTTGTCAGGAAATGTCGACAAGGGTTCTATTTGTACACTCGAACTTGATGCTGCAATGGTAAAGCAGTTCAAGGATGCAATAGAGAACTCGTACTGGTTTGAACTCTTTATCGGTATAGTTCTAATGCTATGCATGTATTTCCTATTAGATGCCTCTGTGATCTATTAAGTCTTGTGGAATTGGACATGTATTTTCATTCTTGTTCATTCCTCGTTGTTGTTATATAGTTTAGTATGCATATATGCATGTATGTATGTGTTTGGATGATCTTTTTTTGTTCACAATTCATATCTTAATGTTTGTCCTCTCTTATTTGCCGACACAATGACCCAGATGATCTGCCTTTATGGGGTAAGTATCTGCCATATCAGTTTTTCTTTGTCTTAGTAAAATAAGGTTAATATCCTTATGCTCTTGTTTATCAATTCTCATAATCAGGCTTTGTTGGGGAGACTGATAAGAACAATGAAAACAAGCATTTTCTTTTCACACACAAGAGTATTTTTGTGAAGTACAATGATAATCAGGTACTTGTTTAAGAGTTTGATGGATCTCTAAGAAAATATTTTCTTACGTCCTATTAGAATGTCAATTTCAATTTTATCTTTTTGTTGTAGATTATTCATGTCAATCTCACCCAAGAGTCTCCTAAACTCTTGGAAGCAGGCAAAAGTTATGACATGACATATTCGGTTAAATGGATGGTGACAAATGTAACATATGCACGTCGTTTTGAGATTTACTTGGACTATCCTTTCTTTGAGCATCAGGTATGCTTTCGCAATTAAATGTTCAGTTCTTGATAGCATTCCTGTGTAACGTAATCCAACGAACTTGTCTTTAGATACTCTTTCTGTGGTGAAATGCGTTTAAATGGTAACAGCCTCTACCTAGCAAATGATTCCTATTTACTGAAGGATTAAATAGTAACATTGTCTACCTAGAAAATGTTTCCTATTTACTGAAGGATTAATGCATCATTTGATTTCTGCAGATTCACTGGTTCTCTATTTTCAATTCCTTTATGATGGTTATTTTCCTCACTGGTCTGGTATCTATGATACTGATGCGAACTCTTAGAAACGATTATGCAAAATATGCTCGCGAAGACGATGATCTGGAGACTCTGGTGACTACCACTTTTTTAGTATATATCACTGAACCTTTGTTTATGTTTTTGATGGTTGGAAGAGATTTTCTTTTTTCCAGGAGTCAGATCGTTATCTTCTAGTGATGATGGCAACCTGGAATTACTCCATTATTTTTTCCAACTTGCATATTCACGTGTTTGCATTTTTGCCAGGAAAGAGACGTGAGTGAAGAATCTGGTTGGAAGCTTGTCCATGGCGATGTTTTTCGGCCTCCACGGAATTTAGTTCTCCTTTCAGCTGTTGTTGGTACTGGTGCTCAGCTGGCATTGCTTGTTCTTCTTGTCATTATATTGGCAATCATTGGAATGTTGTACATCGGGTATGCTTGAAATCAGCTTGGTTGTTGCTGCTGCTGTTTGTTTTGAGTCAGCATCTTTATATGCGGCTTTAAAATTCTTATTTTTATAGCTTGTTCAGTCGTTATCAACTGAAACGTTGTTCTCTAACATTCTCTAGCTACTACATTGTGATCCAATTTTGTTCTATGGAGAAAATCTTCTGTTTTATGGAGCCTATGTTAACCTTTTTTTTTCTAGTATGATTTAGAAAATATAAGAGTGTCCATATAAGGTAACATAAGGTGCCGGTCTTTGCATCGTTTGGCATATGGAATTAATTTTTTTGTTTCTTACCTTCCATAGATCTTCATATAATTCAAAATTTCTTGTATATGTTTGCGTGTCTGTTGCATCACTCTTAATATTTTGAAAACATGTTATTATCACAATAACAATTATTCTCTTACTATTTTGCTAACATATAGTTATCATAATGTTTATTATTTGGCTGGCAGGAGGTGACAGTCTTTTTTTTTTTTCTGTTACATGATAGATTAAAGCACTTACATGGAAAACTATTCGTCTACATAATAATATGACTTATATGCTGGTACTCAAGTTTGGGTAGGAGTTCAAGGCAGAAGGAAACATTTTTCATATTTACAATCTATGTAGATGCATACATACATACATGTCTATACTACATTTGAACATAATGGTCGCGTTGTGCCCTCCTCCATGTCTCTGCTTGCATTAATCTCAAATCCCTTATGTTACCTTAATGCACTTTCTTTTTTATACTGCACTTTCCATCTCACTCATATATTCTATGAAATAGGGATTTGCATCTAAAAAAAGTGTGCATTAGAAATCCTATTGAAACTGATAAATAGACATCCCTTTGTCATTTTACTTGTCTTGCTAAAAACCGTCTCAAAATAGTAAGGGGCGGATAATAAAATATACTTGCATAGAGGAAGTATACATGGATCACACTTATGCAATGCTAGCATATGGATATGTGAACCATGGTTTTAAAACCCGACGGGTTGACCCGAAACCCGGTCGGGTTGACCCGGATCGGCTGGATTTCGGGTCAACTCGTCAAAAACTCGGTTTTGGATCTATCCAACGAGTAATTCGAGTGACTCGGCCGGGTCGGGTCGGGTTTCGCAACTCGGACAACCCGCGAGTCTTGACTCGTGAGGTTTATTAAACCCTTCAATCGCAAGGTTTATTAAACCCTTTAGTATATTTACTAATTGTCTTACTTTGCTTATTATTGGAAGTTGGAAATAGGTATTTGAACTTGCCTTACTTTAGTTTATATATATATATATATATATATATATATATATATATATATATATATATATATATATATATATATATAGGGGACGGGGAGCCTAGACCTCAGGTGCAGCGTGAACGCTGCACCTGAGCCCTGGATGTCCGACACCTGTTATTACTCCCGAAATCCCGACCACAAACAGCCCCTCCGAGACCAATCCGTTCGGGCCAATTCTTAGCCGTCCGATTGACTGAATCGAACGGATGGCATTCGGTTCGGCCTCGCTGTTACTGTGGCGGCCACAGTAACAGCCCGGGTGAATCCCGTCCGTTCGATTCGGTCGATCGGGCGGCTGAAAGTATTCTCGCGATTACTGTAGCCGCTACAGTAATCGTGATTTTTTTTTCAACTGCCCGATTCAATCGATCGGACGGTTGAAATCATTCTTGCGATTACTGTAGCCGCTACAGTAATCGCGAATTTTTTTTCAACCGCCCGATCGACCGAATCGAACGGACGGGATTCACCCGGGCTGTTACTGTGGCCGCCACAGTAACAGCGAGGCCGAACCAAATGCCATCCGTTCGATTCAGTCGATCGGACGGCTGAGAATTGGCCCGAACGGATTGGTCTCGGAGGGGCTGTTTGCGGTCGGGATTTTGAGAGGAATAACATGTGTCGGGCATCCAGGGCTCAGGTGCAGCGTTCACGCTGCACCTGAGGTGCAGGCTCCCCGTCCCCATATATATATATATATATATATATATATATATATATATATATATATATATATAACCGAGTAGGACCGAGTTGAGTTTTTTTCGAGTTACCCGACCCGGTCAACTTTCGAGTCGAGTCGAGTTTCCGGGTTTTTGAACCATGATGTGAACAATGCCACACGATCATATGTTAGGGAGAGACCTTATAGTTTTTTTTCCTTTTTGTGTGATGCACAACTATGGTTCCTGAAAGCTTCTTAATAGAAAGGTTTATCCACTGGTCTTCTTAATTTTCATCATTTACTTTTTTTTTGGACCAGAGTATGAATCCCTGACCAGGGTTGTGGACCTTGTGGTGCTGTTACTTTTCTATCCTTTAGGTTTCTTTTATCTAGTTGTTTCAGATAGGTTGTTTTCTATGCAAAAATATGGACTCTAAATCAATTGCCTTATGTTTAAATAATCACAGTCTGTGCTCTACTATCTAGATTTGGCGTGATGGCCTACTATTGAGTTCTCTTTTTCTGTCTTGAGTATCTTTCTTCAGATGCTCTCATACCTTAGAAGTTGGTTACATAGCTTTTGACCAATGCCAAATTGAGTTAACTCCTTTGTTCCATTCCCTAGATTAGTTTTTGTAATACTAACATAAAAATACAGTTCACTAGTCCCTTCTCATTTGTTCTGGTCATATTTTCCTCAATTTATAGCCTTGGATGATGAAATTACCCATTCTTCAGAAATAAAAGCTGCTAGAGAAATTAATGAAGATATGCATTTTTTGGTGGTTGCTTTTGATAGGAAATTTTTTAAGAGATTAGAACATGAGATGCAAACAAAATTGGTTCCAAATGGATTCAATGAGGCTTGTTGGTTATGAATTATGACTATTGTTGTTATCTATAACCTGTAGTTTTTCATGGAACAAGTGCTTGAGTCTTTCATGGAATAATCTGAAGTTTTCATAGCTTGTTTTTCTTTTAAATCTGACCGTGGATTTAACCTTTTTTTGCTCGAGAACTCCAGCCAAGTTGTATGTGGATTCAAGTTCTTTCCTCCACTCTGTAACGACACAAATCTTCTTTATTATTAATAAAATGGTTATATGATGCTTTCCCCAGTTGATCTAGCCATGTGGTGTTTCAGTGGTTTTTGGTTTGCTCCAACATGCATACCTGGTTTCTGAGCGATTGTTTAGTCTGTTTCTGGGGCAACCTACACTCTTCTCACCATCCATAATCTCTGCGTCTACAGTGGTATGGTAGAGCAAGCCTTACAGTGGATACATCTTGACTTCTGCACCCTCGTAGGTTCCATGAATTCTCCTCTACGACCTTCGCCACAATGGTTCCATAAACTTTTTTCGATAATCTCTGAAGTGCTCTTACCACAAACTGATCCAGGTCCAATCTCCCCAATTGCTCTCTGGCAATGGTGTCCAAGTCTCCTCGAGTCTGACCGTTGACCCATCTCGGCATGGCAGTGGCCCCAGAATCAATCAGGTTAAAGAAGGTTTGAGAATGTGTGGATAGCTACTAGGTTTTCCTTGTGGGATCTAATTGGAGGCTCATAGGAAAACCGAAGAATTTTCTTTCAAATTATTATCCAAAAGCCAAGTAGGTGTGAAGTTTGTGCTTATTTGTTGCCTATAGATGGTGTTTTAAAGCAAAAAGCAGTGTGAAAGACATAAACAAGAGTTCAACTCATTATGCTGTTTAACATTCTATTAGCACAACCTAATCCTTCCACTAGATACCCCGAGCGATCAGGGTACCCAAAACCATAATAATGTTTTCTGTTAAAAAACTAATTGATCTGCCCGACATCCCAATGAATCCGCCAGAGCTTGATCGATCTGGAATCTGGCCAAGTCGATTAGTTAAATTTGTATATTTTTTAAACACACTTAACCCAAAATATTTCATAGGAGGCTGACCGGTGCCACTAGATGAGTTCAATTGCTGAGTAATATCAGATCCTTCATCATGGATGATCGGTAGGTTTGGTTGCGGTCTCGATGACAGTGGAATCCGAAGACAATCGTCACCATTCCTAATATTGAAATTTGAAAATTAATTTTCTTTTTAAAATCATGTTAAATAGATTTTTTATTAGACTTCAAAAACTATTTCAAATATTTTAAGTTAAATATATTTTGCAATAAGCTTAAGAAAGATAAACACACTTTACTTTTAAATAAAACTTCAAAGCATTTAAAAATATTTTAAAAATAAATATCACTGTGATGCGAGATTTATCATCAGATTTGACTTGACAGCTGATGCAACTATGACATGAACACTTAGAACTCGATTAGTCTTTGTCTACGTAATTTGCCAACCCTTTCCTAACAGATCACTATCCCAGTATATGTTCTCCTAAGATGTCTGACTAGTGGAAAGTGTAATTTGAAAGAAAGATTGGAAGTTTTAGGTTCAAGTTCTGTATAAAATGTGAGGTCTAGATGTTGCTAGATTCGGGAAAAAAGAGCGGAATAGGTTACTACAGACGAGTGGCTGGAAAACCATGAATTCATTTTGACCTTCGCAGGAAGTTCAAACTGATCTGAAACAACCAGATAGTCTCTTTGAGAACAAGAAAGTGCTCAAGAAAATTGGATTTGGGCAACTTTCACCTGACTCGATAGGTGACATCAACTATATCTGATTAGTGATAACTGATGTCATTGTCACCTGAGCTGCAACCCAGAGCCGAGCTCAATCCTCTCGTGAAGTTGAGAAGAACAATCTCATTAAAGCTCGAATGATCAACAATCATGTTGCTCTGCAGCGGCTTTGTACCCATTTTACTTAGAGAAAACCTTATGGTGAAAAGCCTAATACATTTCATTGGCCTTCTATCATAGCAATGAGCACATAATGCTGCAGTACTGCAATGCACTGAATGAGAGAATAGTATGTGCATCATATGCACCATCCTATCTTTTATATACTCTTAACATCCTTTGCTAAGTCATCTCAAATACTATCTTGCAGAATACATTGTTTGCTTTCATTTCTATGATTTCATCAATTGGCTTTAATAGCTTGTGACCCCTTGTTTATTATTGATGTTTTTATCATAAGTGAATCTTATAATAGCTTATGTATTTATCTGGACCACTAACGCTCTCTCTTGTTACTCACCAATATTATTTGTCTCAGGAGAGGAGCTATTGTCACGACGTTCATAGTGTGCTATGCTCTCACTTCATTCATTTCAGGCTATGTTAGTGGTGGTCTTTACTCTCGGAATGGCGGTATGTATCTCCACAAATTGTTCATATTTTCTGTAGCTTAAGTTGCAATGTGTAGTTCTTGAAATTTTATAATGTACTGTTTATCTTTTTGGGGATAGTGATGTACAAATCATGACATGAATGCAGATGCTTGTTTTTTTTTTCCGAACTCCCGTTCTTTGTCTCCTGAAAGCTTATTTTAATTGTATGTTTGTCAGGTAAAAACTGGATACAGACAATGATTCTCACGGCATCGTTGTTTCCGTTTATGTGCTTCGGAATTGGCTTTTTACTCAACACAATTGCCATCTTCTATCGGTCACTAGCTGCTATTCCCTTTGGGACGATCATAGCTGTTCTCACCATTTGGGCCTTCATCTCCTTCCCTCTCGCACTCTTGGGCACTGTTCTGGGTCGGAACTGGACTGGTTCCCCAAACAACCCCTGCCGTGTCAAGACCATTCCTCGTCCTATCCCCGAGAAGAAATGGTACCTCACCCCCTCTGTTATATCTCTCATGGGAGGTATTCTCCCTTTCGGGAGTATATTCATTGAGATGTACTTTGTCTTCACATCATTTTGGAATTACAAGGTAAAGATCTTTTGATCTAGCATAATCTTTGATCTAGTTAACTTAAATGAGATAATTGGTTACTCTGGGCATTTCCTTTACACGCTATTATGTGTATTAAATGGCGGTTCATAAGACAAGCGAACTCCCGGCACCTGTTAATCCCCTCTCCTTGCTGGTATTGATTGGCAGGTGTACTACGTCTACGGTTTCATGCTACTGGTGTTCCTGATCCTCGTGATCGTCACTGTGTGCGTTACGATCGTGGGAGCCTATTTCTTGCTGAACGCCGAGAACTATCATTGGCAGTGGACTTCGTTCTTCTCGGCTGCTTCAACGGCCGCCTACGTCTATCTTTACTCGGTGTACTACTACCACATGAAGACGAAGATGTCGGGCTTCTTCCAAACTAGCTTCTACTTCGGCTACACCCTAATGTTTTGTCTGGGTTTAGGAATTCTTTGCGGTGAGGCTTTTATTCTTCTGTTACTTTTTCAAGGTTTCGTTTTCATCTCGAGCAATGCTATCCAGCCATCTGGTTTTCCATCCAGATCGGGCCATCCTGATGTGGCACCTGATCTCAGCCGTTCCTTTGCCCACCAGTCGGGGTGGGTCCAACGAACGGCTGTGATCCGGTGGCACATCACGATGGCCCGATCTGAGTGGACAACAGGATGGCTGAGAAGCATTGTCCTCTGAGAGTTATATGGACCACTGTTGTAACAAAACAACATTCTGGTTAATTTCAGGTGCGGTCGGGTATCTGGGCTCGACCATGTTTGTTAGAAGGATTTACAGAAACATAAAATGTGACTAGCATGAGTCCGAGTCGGGGGAGATATTTTGGAGATGTATTGTTGGGACGGTATCCCGGTGAAGGTGGGATCGCCGATGGAAATTTGCGATTGCTTGGGTCGAAAGTTGATTGCTGGCCAGAGTTGGTGAGATTCGTGGGGATTACATCGAAGGGTTGTACTTTTTCTTCTTCTTCTTCGCCTTTTTGTTGCTCCCTTTGTTCCCCTTCGAAGTTCTTGACTTAAGAGGCTTTGCAATTTTTTCCAGCTGCAGGTGTGAAAGCCTTCTTTATACTGGCTTAGGGCAGGGATAGTATGGATATCTATAGATATATATGCTCTTTAAGCTGTAGAACACATTCAGCCTCTTTGTTTTTTTTTTTTTTCCAGTCTTGCCTGCTATTAGCATTAATCTACAGCCGTTGATTCTTGATTTGGTAAAATCTCTGTGGTGGTGATGTGCAGCTCCCATGCAGAGATTGGTAATGTATCCAGCTGCTTTATAGGGATTACCTGAATTTGTGAGCAATGCTATTCAGCTCCCCACTTTCTCCTCCTGGAACCGACCACCCTGATGTGGCACTTGATCACAGCCGTCCCTTTGCCTGCCGATCGAGACCAAGTGTGGTTCACCAGATTGGGCGTCGGACAAATGAACGCCTGTTCACAGTGGGGTGGTGGCCCGGTCCCGGAGGACAAGGTGGGAGGCATTTTTCTAACTTTAGGGCACTGAGTGCATAAGGGTGTGCCAGTGGTCCGCATGTCGTGCCCCGGTGTGGGTCGACCAAGCTGTTCATGAGAAGCTCACGGACAAGCTCAGTAAAAGCTCATTCGAGTTTGTTCAGTTACTATTCAAGCCAAGCCCATGCCTAGAGTTTAGGCTTGTTTAATGGGACCTTGCTCTTACCTAACTCCATGGTCCACCCACCTCTTCATCAAGGTGGGTGCAGTGGTCGTTTGTTGGATGCAGTGCCGCGGGGTCTCGACTAGTTGGGGGTTTCAAGTGGTATCTACTGGACTTGGGGGAGATTAAGCTCAACTTTGATGGCACATACGATCCTCAATTGGTTGCGGGAGTGGTGCGCTTCATCCTTCTTGGCTACCTGGGGTGGATTGTGTGAGTACCACAAAAGCAAAGATAAATTTCCTATATAAGGAAACAACCTTAGATGAGGATGGCAGTGATTTGGACATTAAATAATCCATAAATGATGATATAGATGCTACAAATCATTGGATTTGATCATAAATGACAAGAATAAGCGAAGGGAACACTGAAAGAGTTCTTTAAGAACTCATAAACAATTGACTCTAAGAAATGTGATCAATCTAGTGAGTTTTGTGGAAATCAAACGACTAAATGAGAGAAGTCCTCAGAATCTGATTAGATAATTTAATAACAAATTCATTTATATATGTTTAAAAAATAGAAATAAGTCTTTGGGATGTGCCTATTAAACTTATGGTGGAGGTTGAACCTTATATATAAAATGATCATCTACCTATAAGTTGATGATATGGTTATCATCGATAATAGAGTAAATGAATATAAAGAAACGACGAGGCTTCTGTCGAAATAAAATTAAAGAAATGAAGATTATATGTTTCACTGGGATTAGTGATTCAATGAGGAATCATTTGATTTAAGAATAAATCAATAACTCAACTTGAGCAGGAGAATGAATATATTGAGTAAATTCACTAGTAACCCAAATAAATAGAAATTCTTTTATAATTTGATTCGATAAGAAATCATTTGATTTAAGGAGGAATCACAAAGAGTGAATATATTTCATAAATTCACTAGTAACCTAAACAAATAGAAATTCTTTCATAATTTGATTCGATAAGGAATCATTGGATTCGAGGAGGAATCACAATAACCTAAGTTCAGACATATAAGTCTAAAATATGATACGATGATGAATCATTTGATTCGAGGAGGAATCACAATAACTTAAGTTTAGACATATAAGTCTGAAATATGATTCGATGAGGAATCATTTCATTCGAAAAGGAATCATTACAAGCCAATAAAAACTATGAAATATTTGATTCTAAGAAGAATCAATACAAGTGAAATACCTTTGATTTGAGAAGGAATAATTGTAATCACTCATGTGAAGTCAAGTGAAAACTTGATCGATTCTTACATAAGTCTCTTATAAGAGATTTGGTAAGATCAACATCCGAAGGAAAATGGTTGAGATTCTTATATTACAGATTCACCAGTGACAGGAATCCAACCTAACTCTAGTCGACCATTAGATCTTAGCTTCAATGGATAAAAATAAGTCACTGATACGTGTATGGTTATCAGCACTAAAGTGCTATTGAGAACCATGTCCAAGATGAATGGTGCCAGCTATTACAGTTTTGAAGGAATAAGTTTTTAAACTTTTAATAAAGTTTAGTCATATAGACAAGTGTTCATATAGATAACAGGAACACTGGAAAAACTTTTTCTATATTAACACAGATGTGGTGCCTCTTATGGAAGTTTGGAATCCTCTAAGGGAGCGTTCATGAAGACTGAAGAAGCACATGGCCATTAATGATGCTAAGTGAGAAATATAAAAATGTAATCATTGATACGGTCGTAACTATATGTATAGTGTCTCTGGTACTATCACATAGGGATAACTGGTCTAAAGTTGCAACTACTAGAATTTCGATAGAACTTTGAGATGCTTACACTATGGATATATTCAAATAGAAAGATACATATCTCTATACAAAATTACATTCTAGCAGAAAAAGATAAAACACTGTTTTCAAAATGGGTTTAATATTTAACTATTTTAGTGGGAATGGTTACAACAAGTTGGTTGTGACTCCTTGGTTAGTATTGAGGCTTGCAAGGTAGAAGGTTAGTGATCAAACCCCATCGGGAACTGTTTTAGTCAAATAAAAAAGAAAATGGGCTTATGCGGCGAGGTGCGATGCGATTGTGTGAAGTGTGATTGGATGCTTAAGGGCGCACTTTGTTATTTCCTTTTTAGGCTCATATAGAACCGAATGAGCTAACTCGGGTGTGAGGCCCAGTAGATCAGATCGGTTGACTCATGTGGGTCGGCTGTTCAGTGAGTTAGGTCAGCCCAATAGTGGGCTAAACTGCGTGCTTGCGAGTTGGCACGAATGGATCAAAGGGAATTTGGTGACATGAATGGATCAAAGGGTGCTTGGTGGTTGGGCTCTAAGAGTACTTGAAACATATGTTGGGCTGGGTGGTTAATAGGTCGTTCGCCCTAGCCGATGCAGCGATCAACCTGGGCGGATTGGCATTGTAATCGCCTGGGCGGTTTGGCAACCGTTGACTTGCAAACCATTGTGTTTGTTGGGTATCAAATGGTACTTCGAGCCCTATATATCCAGGCTATAACTCACTCCAAAAATGACTTGGATGAACTCCAATTAGTGATGATGGATCACGCCAAAATTTTCTTTTATTATGTTGATTTCTCTGCCAGAAAATTCCGTATCCCGATTCATTGAAGTGGGCTCTTCACGAGTGCTGAGTGCAGTCTCACAAGGCTATTGTATACTGGGAGGCGATTCACAAGCAAATCCATCAGCTATCATAGGGTGTGAATTACGCTTTAAAGAAAATGTGTTTACATGTGCCTCAGCTTATGTCATGTTGTGTTATTTTATGTAAGTATTTTTCGTTTCTTGACCGTTTTTTCCAACAGATTCATCATTCTGCTATGGTGATCCGTGAATAGGTATGCCCAAGCCATACCCAACACACGAGCTAAAACCCGAAACCTCCGAGTGGATTGTTACGCATTCCTAGAAGGATTTGTCAGAGCTCGAAGTGGGTAAAAATAACTCAATGGAAAATGGTTGAGATTCTTGTATTATAGATTCACCAGTGACAGGAATCCAACCTAACTCAATGGATAAAAATAAGTCACTGATACGTGGATAGTTATTAGCACTAAAATGCTATTGGGAACTATGTCCAAGATGAATGGTGCTTGCTGTTACAATTTTGAAAGAATGAGTTTTTAAACTTTTAATAAAATTTAGTCATATAGACAAATGTTCATAAAGATAACAAGAACATTGAAAGAACATCTATATTAACGTAGAGGTTGTGCCCCCTCTCATGAGAGTTTGGAATCCTCTAAGGGAGCGTTCATGAAGATCGAAAAAGCACAGAGTCATTAATGGTGCTAAGTGAGAAATATAAAGATGTAATCACTGATACGGTCGTAACTATATATGTGGTGTCTCTGGTACTATGACATAGGGATAACTGGTCTAAAGTTGCAGCTACCAAAATTCCGATAGAACTTTGAGATGATTATACTAAGGATAAGTTCAAATCGAAAAATACATATATCTATGCATAATTACATTCTGGCAGAAAAAGAGAAAACATTATTTTCAAAATAGGTTTAATATTTAACTATTTTAATGGGAATAGTTGCAACAAGTTGGCTGTGACTCATTGGTTATATGAGACTTGTAAGGTAGGAGGTTAGTGATTAAACCCCATTGGGAGCTGTTTCAGTCAAATAAAAGAGAAAATGGGCTTATGCGGCAAGGTACGGTGCGATTGTGTGAAGTGTAATTGGACGCTTAAGGGCACACTTTGCCATTTCCTTTTTAGGCTACATATATAACCGAATGAGCTAACTCGGCCAGTAAATCAGATCGGTTGACTCATGTGGGTCGGTTGTTCAGTGAGTTAGGTCAACCTAAGAGTGGGCTAAACTGCGTGCGTTCGATTAGGCATGAATGGATCAAAGGTTGCTTGGTGGTTGGGCCCAAAGGGTGCCTGCAACACCTGTTGGGGTGGGCGGTTAATGGGCCATCCACCCGAGCGGATGCGACGATCCATCTGGGCGAATTGGCACTAACCGCATGGTCGGTTTGGCAACCGTTGACCTGCGAACCATTGTGTTTGTTGGGTATCAAAGGGTACTTCGAGCTCTATATATCCAGGCTATAAGGCACTCCGAAAATGAGTTGGATGAACTCCAATTAGTGATGATTGTTCATTCCAAAATTCTCTTTTATTGTGCTGATTTCTCTGCCAGAAAATCCCATATCTAGCTTCATTGGAGTGGGTTCTTCATGAGTGATAAGTGCAGTCTCACAAAGCTGTTATATCTTGGGAGGTGATTCGCAAGCAAATCCGCCAGCAATCATAGGGTGCGAATTACGCTTTAAAGAAAATATGTTTATACATGCCTCAGCTTATGTCATGTTGTGTTATTTTTATGTAAGTATTTTTCGTTTCTTGACCGTTTTTTCCAACAGATTCATCATCCTGCTATGGTGGTCCGTGAATAGGTATGCCCAAGTCATACCCAACACACGAGCCAAAACCCTAAACCTCCAAGTGGGTTGGTACACATTCCTAGAAGGATTTGTCGAGCTCGAAGTGGGTCCATTGCCATCCATGAACATAGGGGTAGGACTTCGGGACCACTATCTATATATATACACCCAAGGAATGCAATTGGCTCAGCTTCCTCAGGAGATTGTTGGAATCATGCAAGGATCTCCCACCCCCCCTACCAGCTTTGTAGAGAGATTCCACCAACCCAACGACAAATGAAAGCTCAAGCCTACGATTTGGGAATCTCCAATGTTTAAAAATTGTGCAAGCTTAGCTGCTTGATAGAATGAGTCAAGAAGCAGATGATATTACCAGATGGAAACAGACTATCCCTATCATCTCTCTCTCTCTCTCTCTCTCTCTCTCTCTCTCTCTCTTAGGTTGGCTCATTATCTTAAATTTAGTTTGATTTTTATACATTACTCTCTTTTTATTCATTAATTCCAACTTGGGACAGCTGGACATAGCTTCGGAACGTTGGCTTCCACCACCACCATTGTCATCATGCATCCACACTTAATTCCTTCCTTCAACACTTCATCATTGTACCCTCTCCTCCTTTACAACTATATGAACTCATACTAGCACCTTAATATAATAGGGTTCCACTAGGTATCAAAATTGAAAATTTGGTACCATACCGAATCCATCTCCACTATCCATCTCATTTCCCATGCATCATAGTTGTAGAAGCATTATTCCAGGGCCATTGGGATAAACCCTAGGTGGATGCCTGAGATCCACCATTGGGTCATTGGATGATCCCTATGATTTCGGTACGGTACTGACTATGGCCTTGGTCAAGAGTTCGAATAAGTGCCACGGCATATTTGCGCCCACTCTGTAGTGGCTGGCAAATCAGGGGACTTCGAGAAACCTAAAAGCTAGTTAGAGGATAGGAAGACCTATTTTTTTTAGTACATCTCCTGTTATTACACTAACACAAAGTAGATCATGGATCAAAATTCACTGCAAGAGCAAGAGAAATGTCTCGATTTTTAATAAACCCACATGGTAGAGGGTTCGCCACAAAGGCAAGAGGGAGACCCGACACTACAGAGCTAGAGGAAATATACCGTAACATTTATTCAAACCCTTGACAAAGGGGCACGTGTTTCATATGTCTTTCCATTTGAGCTATCAGTTGGAGACAGAAAAACCTAGCTTATTAGTTAGCTGTTTAAGCTCGCTTCTAGTAGAAAAGAAATTAAATAAATTAACATGAGGTGGACTATGGACTACAATTATAGTCCATAAGACTCAAAAGATCGTACAAGAATTTTTTGATCGACTGTCAATATGAGATCAACCCTTTACTCAGAAAAGAATTCAAGGTTTGATTACAAAATCCTCCCGTGAACTATGCATCTAATTTCATATTGGTCCCTCAAAATTTTTATCAAAATAATTTGTAAATAGAATTATGCTCCGTTTGCATTTAACCCCTTCCATCAACTTTTATTTCAGAAGTAACCGTCGTATCAAGCATAAGTTAAACATTTTTAAAAAATATTTTGAGTGAGGGTAAAAAGTTGACAAAGGGAGGTAACTAGCTAAGTACATAAGGAATCATAGTTCAGGGTTCCAATTGCTCAAAAAAAAGTGTTGAGGGACCAATATAAAATTATGTGCATATTCAGAAAAGAGTTTTATAATTAGCCCTCGTTGATATTATTATCTTTGTAAGAGACCTCATAGTCTATATGGTGTTATCATAAGGTTTCATTGGGCCCGGCCCGATTACGTATTAATACCACCGAACACGTGCCCAAGGGAGCTGATGATTGGACGACACGGAGCACTAAAAACGGTTACCTGACAGTCCCGCCGTAATTTCGACGGACCGTGTCAATGGGCCGACATCAGAGCCCAGCTGTCACCTCGTTGTTCTTATCTGGATTCTGGCGATGGGCCGTGGTGTGAACGCGAACGGCGAGGTCTGACGAGCACACGTGGCAGCGTATGGTGCGGCGGTTACTGTACACCATGAGGTAGTTTATTTTTTATTTTTATTTTTATTTCAAATGGGTGTTTTGGGTCGTAGACAACAAATCGGTTTGCTGCACATCCCACTCACAAGATCCCGAAAATGCCCTCCTCTGCTTTGTCG
Organism: Chamaelirium japonicum; assembly: GCA_947650365.1. Classification (NCBI taxonomy): domain Eukaryota; kingdom Viridiplantae; phylum Streptophyta; class Magnoliopsida; order Liliales; family Melanthiaceae; genus Chamaelirium; species Chamaelirium japonicum. Next base: position 18,517,541 of record OX393551.1, read on the forward strand.
TCATCAACGCCGGCAATGAACTCGGCATCCGCCTCCTCACAACCACGATTAGGTTTAGGGTTCATCCCATGTCCTATAAATCTTAGGTTTAGGATTCAATTTAGTTAGACAATAATGACATTGAAATGAAAATCTGAAGCTCTATAAAGGGTATTTTCGTCCTCTATCCTTTGGCTAAAATTGATTTATTGTTTTGGGCCGTTCACTGAGTCCCCTTTTTTTTGGGTGCAAAGTACAACTTATATTGCAATCAAAACCTAAAAAAACAAGGAACACAATAAAAAACAGACATTGGAAAATTTGATGTCACGGTCAAGCTTGTGAGAGTACGTCACCATGACGTTATGCTGAACCGATGTTATTGAGCCAAATCAGTCGTGCAAAGCAGGCAAGCTCACTGGCATTGAATGAGATAATTATTGCCTACTCTATTCACCAGTTATGAATGAGATATTATGTTGTAAATGTCAGCATTTATTTATAGGGATTTCATTCCCATTATAAATGGGACGGGAGCCTATATACCATACCATGCACAACCAGAGTAACACAAGTTTTTTGGGTTGAAAAATTTTACATGGTATCAGAGCTTTTACCCATGGATTCTTCATCTTCCTCTCAAAATCAATCCCAATCCATAACCACTCAACCATCATCAACACCGACAACAACAAGTGCTGGGTTCTCCTCCCTTCCGATCGTCAAGGCAATCTCTCAAAAAGTCTCCGCCAAACTATCTGAGAAGAATAACTATCTCAGTTGGCGGACTCAGGTCCTCCCTGTTCTTCGCTCCCATGGTTTGCTTGGATTTGTCCAAGGCACCATTTCCCACCCCATTGTTGATGATGCCTCACCAGATGTTCTTGCTTGGGTACGCTTGGATCAAATGGTCCTTGCATAGCTTGTGTTCTCTCTTTCAGATGAGGTCAAGACTCAAGTTGCGACGTGCCAAACTGCGGCGAAGATATGGCACACTCTTGAAGTGTTGTACGGGACACTCTCACGCACTCGGATTCAACAAATGAAGGCTGAATTGCAGACCCTCTCTAAAGGGTCGCTCTCCATGTCCGTGTATGTCGCTCTGGCAAAATCTATGGCACTGGCACTTGCATGTGCAGGAAAGCCAGTGGAAGATGATGATCTCGTTATGTGGATACTACGCGGCTAGGGTCTGAATATGATGCTATCGTTGCAGTTGTTGATCTTGCACGCGAGTTTCCTACGGTGGACGAGGCCACCACTCTTTTCTTCGACTTCGAGACACGTCTCCAAGCCAAGTGTTTGATACTTGAAACTCCCGCCGCCATGTATACCTCTCGGCAATCGGCGTGAGGGCGTAATGAAGGACGTTACCATGGTCGATGCCGTGGACCACAAAGTACCTTTTTTGATGGCAGCCATGGTTGTTGAAATCCCACCCAGGGTTGTGGCCAGGGTCGTCATGGTGGCGGTCGGGCCCCGTCTCCCACTATCGAGGTCTCCTCCGTAGTGTGCTACAAGTGTGGATACCCGAATCATAAAGCCAACAATTACTTCGCACTAGACTCCTCGTCCTTCAATCCAATTCAATCGTTCGCCGCAATGCAGATGGTTGATCAACAAGATCCAGCATGGTATTTTGATACAGGTGCGACAAATCATATGATAGAAGCATCCTCTAGGGTTGAAGATATGATATCCTACACTGGTAATGATAAAGTTTTAATTGGTGATGGTGCTGGGCTACCTATTTCCCATCTTGGTTACCTAATAAATAAGTTATCTTGGATCATGTGCTTATCGTTCCAAAGCTAAAGAAAAATCTGCTTAGTGTTTTGCAATTCACAACTGACAATGGCTGCTGCTTTATGTTCTATCCCTGGGGATTTGTGATTAAGGATCTGAATATCGGGAAGATGATGCTGGAAGGACCTAAGAGGGGCGGCCTCTACCCAATCAGTAGTGGTGTTTTTGTTTCTCCGGGTGGGTTGTTTGCAAATAAGGTGACGTGTGGGTGCTCGTTTGGGTCATCCGATCTATCGGGTTATGAAAAATTTGTACTCCCTTTTGAATTTTTCTAATCAAATTAATAACCATATTTGTGGAAGCTGTAAGCTTGAAAAAGCCTCAAAATTACTATTTTCTACTCGTGTAGCATAGTCAAATGAGTTTTTGCACACTCTTCACAGTGATGTTTGGGGGCCTACACCACACACCTCCCTTGAAGGATTCAAAATTTATCTAATTATTATTGACGAGTGCTCACGTTTTACTTGGTATTTTCCTCTTGCACAGAAATCTGATGTTGCCTCTGTCTTTATTGACTTCATCACACTTGTCCAAAATCGATACAACACTGCAATCAAGGTAATTCAAAGCGACGGCGGCGGCGAGTACAAAAGTCTACTCAGCATGGAAATTCTCATATCTTCTCGTGTCCAGGCACACCCGAACAAAATGGTCTTGCAGAACGGAAGCATCGACACCTCGTTGAAACCAGACTCACCATGATGACTCATGGTCATCTTCCTCAAATTTACTGGAACTATGCTTTCACCACCACCGTGTATCTTATCAATCGACTTTCCTCTACTTCACTCCGTGGACGATCGCCATTTCAAGGCTTGACGGGTTCTTCACCATCCTACAAACACCTTCGAATTTTGGGGTGTGCATGTTTTCCCTATTTGGAGCCATTTGGCCGTGGGAAGCTCGATTTTAAGTCAGTACAGTGTATTTTTCTTGGTTATAGCGGCCACCATAAAGGATACCGCTGTCTTGATCCCGTCATCGGACGACTCTATATCTCTCGCCATGTTACATTCGATGAAGGTATATTTCCTCTTTCTATTTCATTGTTAGCCCCTATACCTCCTTTGGCTAACATGTTCAGGACTTGAAAATTTCATACGACCTCGACAAGTGGCACCCTTGCACCTACTCCCACGAGTGAGGTGCTGCCCTCACCTCGTGTCTGTGGGTCACCCATTGAGATCGACCTTGGACTGCCTCGTACCAATGTTGAGCATGCCCCATCACTGAGTATTGCTTCTCGTGAGGTCCCTCTTCATTCTGACATGGCTCCAAGTACTATTAGCCCCCCACCTAGCTCAGAGGTTGGGCTTAACACCGATGGTCTTCCTCAGCCTGTGGATTTCCCATCCATGCCTTCAACAGACCCATCATCGGTTGATGCCACCGGGGTGCCCATTCCAGTTGTTTCTGACGCTGCACCTCTGCTGCCGCCCAAGTGTCTTCGTCGGACTCTATCGGCTCCTCAAGCCACTCATCCTATGGTGACTCACACTCCAGATGGGACACGACGATCAAAGGTTTACCTTGCTACTAAACATCCGCTTCCCGCCGTCTTTCTAGCTAATGTGTAGGCTTTTCCTATTGAGCCATCGACGTACAAACAAGCGGCATCCGATCCCAATTGGGTCCGTGCCATGCAAGAGGAGATGGCTGCCCTCGATCGAAACTCCACATGGTCCCTCGTTCCTCCTCATCCCTTGATGAATGTGGTCAACAACAAATGGATTTTCAAGCTCAAACATTGCGCGGACGGGTCACTCAAATGTTATAAAGCGCGTCTCGTTGCTCGTTGATTCAATCAACGGCAAGGATTCGATTTCGAGGAAACTTTCAGTCCTGTGGTCAAAGTGGCCACAATTCGCCTTGTTCTCTCCTTGTCTGTTTCTCTTGGATGGTCTTTTTGACAACTCGGCGTCAAGAATGTGTTTCTTCATGACGATCTCCAAGAAGAAGTGTATCTACAGCAGCCTCCCGGATTCGTCGATAGCACACGTCCAACATATGTTTGTCATCTCCGAAAGGCCCTCTATGGCCTAAAACAGGATCCTCGTGCCTGGTATTTGAAGTTTACATCTTTTCTCCTTACCCAAGGATTTCATGGGTGTCCCTATGATACTTCGTTGTTCATCTGGAAGCAGGGGACGTATATGGTACTTATTCTTATCTATGTCGACGATATCATCATCATTGGTAGCAATGAGTCTCTTCTCTCTCATCTCATTTAGCAGTTGTCGACGTCGTTTGCAATAAAGGATCTCGGCCCCCTCCACTATTTTCTCGGTATGCAAGTTCTACGTGACTCTTCCTCACTTATTCTGTCCCAATCTCAATATGTGTTCCAGTTACTTGAGAGATTTGGACCCTCTGGTACTAAGCCCGTCAAGAGTCCCTTAGCCACCGGGCTCCAACTGTCCATCACAACATCGGACCCTATTCCGGATCCTTCTCTTTATCAACAAATGGTGGAATCTCTTCAATACCTCACTATGACGCGACCGGACTTAGCCTTTGCCGTCAATCACGTTTGTCAGTTCATGCACCGCCCGTGCTCATCTCATTTGGAAGCAGTGAAACGCATCTTCCGATATATTAAAGGGACAGTTTCTCATGACTTGCGCTTTACGAAGTCGACTGATTTTACACTACGGGCTTTCTCGGATGTTGATGGGGTAGGTTGTCCTGATACCCGTCATTCCACCACGGGCTATGACGTCTATTTGGGTCCGAAATTGCTCTCCTGTGGAGCGAAAAAGCAAGCAACGGTTTCTCTCTCAAGCACTGAGGCCGAATATCGAGCACTCGCAACTACCACTATCGAGATTCTTTGGTACCTTCACTTCCTATAAGACATCTGTGTTCAGTTACCACGACTTCCGTCGTTATTTTTTGATAATATCAGTGCCATTCATCTCTCCAAGAATCCAGTTTTTCATAGTCGGACCAAGCACATTGGCATTGATGTCCATTTTATTCGGGAACACGTGCTATGCTCTACTTTGTCTATTCATCACATACCGGGCTCGAATCAAATTGCTGATATTTTTATAAAGTCGTTACCAAGTACACGGTTCTTATTTCTACGGGAGAAGCTCAATCTTCGATATCTACCTCCATGAGCTTGAGGGGGGATGTGAGAGTACGTCACCATGACATCATGCTGAACCGATGTTATTGAGCCAAATTAGTCGTGCAAAGCAGGCAAGCTCACCGGCATTTAATGAGATAATTCTTTTCTATTCTATTCACCAGCTATGAATGAGAAATTATGTTGTAAATGTCAGCATTTATTTGTAGGATTTCATTCTCATTATAAATGGGACGTGAGCCTATATACCATACCATGTACAACCAGAGTAACACAAGTTTTTTGGGTTGAAAAACTTTACAAAGCTTTTACTCAGGTTCCGTTTGGTTTAATGTGTTAATGTATAGACGGGTCGGGTTCTATGTACAGTCGGGTCGGGTTATGTTGTACATATATATTGGCCTTAGTCCCTCAATGTGATGTATTCCATTCTCTTCAAACCCTAGCCGTCATCTCCTAACATGGTATCAGAGCTTTAGGATTTCTCCACGGTTAAGGCGACTCCTACGGCACCTCCTCCTCCTTCGGCACCGGTCCCATCCTCATCTGGCCTTCCCCTCCGATACTGATCTCCCTAACCACTACCGGCCTCCACCTGCAGCCCCCCTTGGCCTCTCCTTCGCCATCCCCCTCCCCCCACTTGCGTGCGCACCTTTCTCGCTTCACACCCGCAGTCCCCCCTAGCCTCTCCTTCACCCGCCGCCCCCCCTCCACCTACCCCCTCGGCCTCTGCTTCACCCGCCACCCTCCCTCTACCTGTTGCTGCCCTCCCCAGCCCTCCAATCCACACGCAATACCTCCCCGGTCCTCCCCTCCACCCACAGTCCCCCCTCAGCCTACCCGCCCCTCCTCATCACCTGCCCCGTGCCTCCCCTGTGTGCACACCTGTGCCAGACTACCCGCCTCCCCTGTGATGGATCGCCCAGGCCCTCCTCAATGCCGGACCACCCAGACTGCACTGCACCGATCTCGCATCGGTGGGCCTCGCACCCTCCTCTCTCCCCCAATGAAACAGCTTTAGAACTGTTTATATGACTTTCTACAGCATCTCACTGGCACTCGTACTGCCGACACGCCCATGGAGCTCAATTTGAAACTCCTTTCTACAGATGGTGAACATCTTCAGGATGTCTCCCGATACCAGAGGCTGGTTGGGATGCTCGTCTATCTCACTATGACTAAGCCCGACATTGCTCATGCCGTTGGCATTGTCAGCCAATTCGTTCAGGATCCTTGTTTTGTTCACTATACAGCGGTTCTTTGGATTATTCTCTATCTACGGGGCACCATCACTCGTTCGCTATTTTTTCCCTCCACCTCTCTACTGGTACTTCGTGCTTACTTCGATGCAGATTGGGTTGGACATGTTGCTACTCACCGTTCTACTACTAGTTACTGTGTGTTCCTCAGTGACTCTTATCTCTTGGCACAGTAAGAAACAAGAATCTGTCGCTCGCTCCATCACCGAAGCCGAATACAGGGCTATGGCTTCCACAATTGTAAAGATTGTCTGGCTCCGCCGTCTCCTTCTGGATTTGGGCGTCGTGATCTTCGAGCTTACTCCTCTATTTTGCGACAACTGGAGTGCTATTCAGATTGCTAGTAACTCGGTCTTTCATGAGTGAATCAAACATATTGAGGTCGATTATCACTATGTTCGCCAGAAGTTTCTTGCACACACCTTCTCCCTACCATTCCTTCACTCGATGGAGCAAACTATTGACTTCCTCACAAAGCCGCTGACTATTGCTCGCTTCCGACATTTTATCAGCAAACTCTCGGTTCATGATCCACCGTGAGTTTGAGGGAGAGTGTTAATGTATAGATGGGTCGGGTTCTATGTATAGTCGAGTCGGGTTATGTTGTACATATATATTGGGCTTAGTACCTCAATGAGAAGTATTCCATTCTTTCCAAACCCTAGCCGTCATCTCCTAACATGATGTATCAGGTGCAGTAAGTCGTTTTGAAGTAAGCATTCAAAATATCATGTATGACTTCTCGCATTTGTTTTCCAGTATCCGATACAGTAAGTTGATTTGGTGTCTAGGAACTCAATACCGCAAAATGAGCGACTTGTTGCAAAATGAACGATAAGGTAAATACCTCATATCCAGAATACCTCGTAACCATAATACCTCATAGAATACTTCGAACCAAACGGAGCGTCAATGTTTTTGCCAAATTTGTCAGTCCATTTCCCTTCACAAAGAATGTGTGAAACTTGAACTTCATTATGATCTTCAAGATTTTTTTTTTTTTTTTGAACGGTAGGTCTGACGGATATGTTGTTGCAACCGGGTGTTAAAGAGGACAGGACGATGATAGAAGACATCTGATCCCGGGACAATGCGAATAAATTTGGATTCCACATCCCCTCGATGTGTTGCTTCCGACCCCAGACCTTTTTCACACCAGCGCAGAAATCACTAGACTACACCACTTCCACCAACACGAAGATTATTCATTACACTAGTACTAATCCCATGTGATGCACAAACGGTGCAACGTTTCTCGATTGGATCGCAATCCGGCACCGAGTGCGACTCCCCAGTTGTCAGATAGAGAGAGAGGAACATGTTTAATCATAAAAATAAAAAATAAAAGGAGAGAGAGAGAGAGAGAGAGAGAGAGAGAGAGAGAGAGAGAGAGGAAATGGGAATGCTGCAATATGGCACCAAAGGACTAGCTTTATAAGTACTTATTACTAGTCTAAGGGGGCGTTTGGTTCGGCGGTTTACTTATAAGTAGAGCTGTTTCTATAGGAGCTTACGAATCTAGTCGAGTGTCGGCAAAGGAATGCATCATTTGGATCAAATATCTAAGGGAGACGTTAGGCATTAAGGCCAAAGTTGTTGAGCCAGAGTGGTGGCTCTCCCTTGAAGCACAGCTATCGGCTTCGTCGCTCCCCAAGCCATTTGCAAGACCAAAAATCGATGCTTCTGGTCCTTGCACCTCGTATCACAACAAACCCATAGTTCTCAAAGGAAAATATTATTTTCGTTTTACCGAACCCTGCATTATGTCGTCACGTGAAAAATAATTTTCAATACAACTTTTGACCCCACTGATATAAATTTCTGGAGCCGCCACTGAATGCGCTGCAAAGGAAAATACTACTTTGGTCAATATAGTGATAGATGGAGGGATGTAATTTGGTCACAACCAAAGTATGAAGGGATGTAATGTTGGTATATATCCTCTCTATGATGTTGGCCATTAGATTGAGGATGTTTTGGTCCTAAGCAAAAGCTAGTCAGAAAGCTAAAAGGTTGATGATGTGGGTAAAACAGAGAAGAAAATCCAAGGACTTCCCAACAAACATCCTTAGTGGATCCTCTTCATAAAGGTTTTGATTTGCGAGAAATGCTATTCAGTCTGAAGGTTTTCTCGATTTCGCCAGCCCGATTGACATGACAACGTGCAACTGGTGGCTGAAACCCACTGGTGACATTTAAGTCTTTTACCCCACCAGTTGCACGCTGCGACGTCAATCGGGATGAGCCGAATCGGAAAAACCTTCAGGCTGAATAGCATTGCTCTTTGATTTGCTTTACAAAGAAAAGTTTGGCATGCAAACACAATATGGAAAGAAGCACAAAGATGGGGACCTTGAAAGGTTGATTCCAATGGCGGCAAGTAAACTCTAAGATCCAATTGAGGAACTTGATGTCGAACGACGAATCCACTACCCAGCAACTACCGTTACACTTGACACTGAATGTCGTCATCCCTCATCCTGAACTGTCAGTCACCGTTTTATGATTAACATCTGGATTGATCGATCGGTGGTGCTGTATTCGTCGTTACATCCAACTGATGTATTGATTGTCAATGATAATTTTTTATTAAAAGTATAGGATTATAATGTTACCTTTGTTTTTTTTTTTCCTTTCTCGATTTTTATTAAGGGATACATAATCCTCTGCTTTATTTTTAATATATACGACCTCCCGTGGAACCGACGATGGATCATCTAAGAGGTGTTTCCGAATTAACAACAGAGATTTAGGGTTTGTTCTTTTAGTTTCCAGGGAAATAAAATAAAGGTATGGATCGTGAAAATCGACTGAGATCGAGTGGTCTGCCATGGTCGCCGGAGGTCGAGGAGGTTCACTGAAGGTCGACGAAGTCCGCTTGAAGGACTACCATGGTTGAGGAGGTACGCCGGAGATAAAGAAGGTTTGTTGGAAGGTCGCTGGAGGTCGAGAAGGTCCACTGGAGGTCGACGAGGTCCTCTTGAAGGACTACCATGGTTGAGGAGGTACGCCGGAGGTCAAGGAGGTCCGTCAGAAGGCCACTGGAGGTTGAGGAGGTTCGCGTGAGGTCGACGAGGTCGGCTAGAGCTTGGGGTAAAAATCGTCTGCAATATTATGGCTTTGGAGCATAGGAAGGAAAATGAAATTTATACAAGTTTTGGGTGAAAACTCATTTCCCTGATAGTAGAAAATTTTCAAGATAGGGAAATAAGATTTCATCGCAAAAGAACACCAGAAACCAATCAGAAAATTCCATTTCCACTCACTTATTAGTTGCCTTACCCCATTTTCCGTGCAAACGAACATACCCTTAGTGACAACCATAGGTTTTCCTTGCTTACATATTGTCAGTAGTTCCTAATTCATTAGGAAAATCAAATATTAGCAACATACAAACAGTAAGGTATAAGGGTCAATTTACACTTAGAAAGGCACAGGCGTGAGCCAAACAGTAAGGGCCTGTTTGTATTCAGTCAACAGGCTAACTAGTAAAGTAAATTGGATAAAAAATTTACTTTGCTACTGTTTGGATTAAAAAAGTTGTAAAGTAAATGGTAGGAGATTAACTAGTAGCGAAAAAGTTTTACTTGGAAAAAGCCAAGTAAAACTTTTGATTTACTAGTAAATGGCTCCGTTGACCATGTCACGTCAGCTAATGACACAATCGAGGGAGCATCACATGATAGATTCAACTATTTGGGGAGTGAAATATGGCCCACCACTACCACCCGCCGGCCACCACCCCGTTGTCCACCATCACGCCTTCGCCCACCACCCTGTCGTCCACCACCCTGTCGGCCACCACCACCCCGTCACCCACCACTATGCCATCCACCACCCGCCCGCCACCACCACCCAGTCGGCCACCACCACCCTTGCCTGCCGCCTTGCACCGTCGTCGCCCCGTTGTCGCCCATTTGCCACCACCCACCGCCACTTGCCATTGTGTGGCCAGTGGAGGTAGCCGACAATGCGGCGGTGGGCGACCGGTGGTCGGTGAGGGGTAGTGGTTGGCGGCAGTTGGTGGACAATGGCCGACGGGGCAGTGACATGTTTGTCGGTGACTGGCGGAAGGTGGTGCTCGACGACGACGGCAAGCGACCGATAGATTTATTTTTGATTTATTTTACTCGTCAATCCAAACAGCCGTCCAGAAGTAATGATTTACTTTACTGGTCAATACAAACAACAAGAAGTAGATCAAACTTACTAATGCCCTAAGGTATAACCCTAAAATAGCTTGGAAGCTGCATAAACATGCACCTTCATCCGGGGCTCGCAGCTACTATACGTCCCCAAGATCTCTGACCTAGCACGATCTCAACCCGACCTCAATCTAGCGTAGCTCCTCCCTTTCATATGGTGATCTCATTATCACTTAGCCCCCGACCATTAATCATGACCCTATCGAGATACCCAACTCTTTCCCACAACTTCCTCAAAACCCATTATCCATGTTTACCATTGTATAGTGAAAAAAAAAAACTAAATTTTGATACATAATCATTTATCAGCTTTAAATTGAGAAGAGAGAGAGAGAGAGAGAGAGAGATTAAAATTTTATTTTTTGATATTTTGGGATATTTCATGTGGCACTACACTTCTTTAGATTGCCACATGGCGCCAAAGGCGTCGGCTTTACATGTGTAGTATAGATAGATGGATAGACCACTAAAGAAAAATGTTATTCAGCTCGAAGGTTTTTTTTTATTCTGATCAATCTAATTGACGTGACGGATATAATTGGTGGTGTTTGAGATTTAAATATTGGTAGTGAGATCAACCACCACTCGTACGCTGCCATGTCAATCGGGCTGAGTAGCAATTTACCATCACTAAATGGTGGGCCCATATAAAAACTTGTCCTACTATGTGATTTGGTGAGAGATTGTTTGGAACCTTCTCTGGATGTTGTTCTGAGGAGTGTAATTGAAGTGTGCGTCGTATAAGATTTTTTATGCGAAGTTTCCGAATATTTCCGAACTCCGAAATTTATCCCTCAATTATGCGTGGCACCGTAAGCCGCCTTCGGCCTTCGAGATAACTCACGCTACCGTCGCCTTCGAGATAGTTTCGAGTTCAGATCTTCTCCAGTCGGTCGGACCGGGTCGGTGGGCCCGTGCGCATCACAGTCGCACGATGGTGGGCGACCCGGAAGTGAACCGTACTCCATCCGACTGCATGCGGCTGTGATGCGTACCGGACCCACCGACCAGGGCCGACTAACTGGAGGAGATCCGAACTCGATAGTTGCATGCCACGTCACCACGTGGGGGCGGGGGGGGGGGGGCGGTTTCTTCTGCTTGAGCGAGCGGCTCACAGCACTCGATCTCTGCACGTCAAACGGCTGAGATTCTTTTCACGGGTGGTGAAGTTGTTTCCGTTTCCCGGGCGGCTCATGGTTCGGACTAGTTTGGACATAAACCGGAACACAGTTACGGGACAGCATGCATCGGTCAGCTCTGGGTGCAATGCTTTGAGCTGATGCGTGCCATGTCGGCGTTATGTCCCCTTTCAATGTCTAAATAGCAACCGTCCAAAAGTGGGGCTCAAATGTTTTGCTGTTTTTTTGGGGACTTAGTGTAATTGTCCCCGACAAGAAATTGATTTAACCTAAAGGACAGATAGCCTTGTGAACATAACTACTCATGATAGCACTTCAATTTTTCATTTCGTTCCACTCTTCCTAAACTCAAGCAAACCCTAAATCCAAACCCTAGATGTAAACCTAACTCTAAAACCTAAGATATACTACCATGGGATGAACCCTAGTTAGATCTAGAAATCTTAAAACTTTAGATTTATGGGTCATGAGATGAACTTTAGATTTTAAAATTTTAAACGAACTCTAACCCTTGTCTCCTCTCCAAATGGCTGGGACATGCTCATGCCCACCTCCAATCGTCTGGTCACGCCTGTTCTCAAAAGAAACAAAGGAGACGATAGGCTTGAATATTTTGAGTTTTTTTTTTTTTTTTTTGAAAGGGACATTTTGGGTTTGGTGAGGATATGTTTGGAGTTTAGGGGTTTTCACTCAATCCATCTACGATGAAAAAAACCTCAGGGGATAGGTACATGGTGCCTGTCCTTTTCACCTCTCCCATCTCTTCTCAGGGACCTTAGACACATAACCCTTTTTTTATTGGGAAATTTTATTCATACCCCATAAATCTATAATTAGCCCCCATTTCCAACAAACTTGAACACACCCCATTTTTCTTTTTCATACCCCATTCCTATTTCAAAAATACCCTTCCCCCTTACACCCCACCTTCAATACACCCCAGTTAAATGGCCCGTCCCAACTTGATTATACCCCAATCAAACACATAACCCCTTAAATATACCCCAATTATATGCACTCTTGAATACACCCCACTCTTAAATAAACCCCATGCAGTTGGCTGATACTTGAAGGCACAAGTAGAGCTGCAACTTGGGCGGGCCAACCTGAACCCAACCCGAGTCCAACCCGAACCCAACCCGAATTTGGGCGGGCTAATCTGAGCCCAACCCGAATTATTTCTCCTCGACCCGACAGGACCCGACACGAAATTAGCGGGTCTGGGACAAGGCTAAACGGGTTCGGGTCGTAAATGGGTTGACACGATAGACCCGTTTAATAAACGGGTCGGGTCCGGGTTTAGGGTCTGGACACGGTAGACCCGGGAAGACCCGTTTAGTATTCAACGGGTCGTATCTACCAGCAATCCAATACTATAATATATAATACCAGTGGGTCTTTCGGGTCAGGTCGGGTCAAGTCGGATTGGGTCGGATCGGGTCAACTAAATAGATCCCGGTGGTAAACGGGTCTTATCGGATCTTATCGTGTCTACCTATTTATTAGTGAGTCGGGTACGGGTTTAGGATCTAGACATGATTAGTTAAACGGGCCAGGTCCGGGTCTAGGGGTTTTGGACACGACACGAAACTAGACACGACACCAACCCGACACGACACGATTCATTGCCACCCCTAGCTGCAACTTGGGCGGGCCAACCCGAACCCAACCCGGCTTTGGGCGGGTTAACCTGGACCCACCCGCACAACCCGGCCAACCCAACGGGTTGGGCTTGGGCTAAGTTTAAACAAACATTGGGTTGGGTTGGGGGTACAAAAGACGCTCAGCAGGGGATTTGGGGTTTGGGGTACAAAAAAAGGGCATTGTTGGTATTGAAGGATTGTTGAGTAAGTTATTGAGAAACGCTAGGGTTACGGGGGCTAATTATAGATTTTTGGGGTATGAATAAAATTTCCCTTTTTATTTTTGTTTTTAGGTGCAAAAAAAAGTAGGGGTGTTTGCATTTTGCACCCGGAAATTGACAAGGGATACCAACTGATACAAGCACTCCAGCGGTGGACTCGAAACACGTGTCATCCATCTAAGCAACCTCATGCCGTGCCTACGAGATAGGACACGTGTGGGGCATTCGCTGTATACACGCAAACCCGTGGGTGAATTTCATTTCTAGGTGCGTGTAATGCGGCGACGGAAAAAATCCAATGAAAGATACAGTTTAATTCATTGAATCGGGGGGTCGGGGTCCGGTCACCGCCTTTTCCTACAAACCTAACCAATAGTCGCGAGGCCACGAAAGTAAGGGTCCAGGGGAGGTGGGCGATAGCCCGCTAGCCGGTCATCAATCGTACACTAGCCGGCCGGTGACGGCAACCCCGAGAGCACGCTGCTGTTTTTGAGGGGGTGTATGGGCCCCGCCGGGCCGCTACAGAGCTGGCCGTCGGTCGTGACAGACTGGTCTCCCCCGTCTCCGGTTCGGCAGCTTCGGCTCTCTTCAATTCTGACTCTCTCCGATTTCCCGCGGTTCAGAACCTGACAGCCGCGATGCCGTATGTGACACGTGTCATGCAGTGGATCTCTACCGTTGGAAATGGAATAGAGATGGAACTGGAGATGAGTCGAACAACCTTCTCATTTCTCTCTCTCTCTCCTCTACCCCCTATAAATATGTCGTTCTTTCTCTCTCATCCGCCCTCAAACCCTAATCCCCTGTGTCTTTAGGGTCAAAATGGGCAAAGAGACGCTGGCCTCGGCGTTCGAGGCGTCCCCGGCGGAGGAGAAGGCGGCGGTGGCGGAATTGCCGCCCGCACAGCTCACACCCGAGGCGAAGCCGGAGCCCGAGAAGCCAGGGGAGGAGGCACCGGCCGAGGAGAAGACCAGTGGAGAAGAGTCCGCCATCCCCCAGTCAGGCTCCTTCAAGGAGGAGAGCAACCTCGTCGCCGACCTCGAGGACCCGGAGAAGAAGTCTCTCGACGAGCTCAAGCAGCTCATCCTCGCCGCTTTGGCCAACAACGAGTTCGTCCCCCCGCCTCCTCCCCCGGCCGCCACCGAAAAGCCACCCAAAGTTGAGGAACCATCCGCCACGGCCGGAGAACCGACTGCCCCTGCCACGGTGGTGGATCCTGCCCTACCCCCCACGGAGATTCCTGCCAAGCCTGAGGGGCTAGACGCCCCGAAGCCAGAGACGGCGGAAGAGGTGGAGCCCCCGAAGCCGGAGCCGGCGGCGGAGCCCGAGGAGAAGGCCGCCGTCGTGGACGATGACGGCGCCAAGACGGTTGAGGCCATCGAGGAGACCGTCGTCTCCATCGCCACCCCAGCCCCTCCTGCGGAAGAGGTGAAACCGGCGGAGGCCCCTGCGCCCACCCCCGCCGCTCCACCGGAGGAGGTCTTCATCTGGGGGGTCCCCCTCGTCGGCGACGAGAAGAGCGACACCGTGCTGCTCAAGTTCCTCCGGGCGAGGGACTTCAAGGTGAAGGACGCGATGACGATGCTCAAGAACGCCTTGATCTGGAGGAAGCAAGTCGGGATCGATGGCCTCCTCGGCGAGGCCATCGACTCCCCACCGGAGCTGGAGAAGGTGGCGTTCATGCACGGCCACGACAAGGAGGGCCACCCGGTCTGCTACAACGTCTACGGGGAGTTCAAAGACAAGGACCTCTACGCCAAGGCCCTCGGCGATGACGTGAAGCTGGAGAAATTCCTCAAGTGGAGGATCCAATTCCTCGAGAAGGGTATCCGGGAGCAGCTCGACTTCAGCCCCGGCGGGGTCTGCACCATGGTGCAGGTCACCGACCTCAAGAGCGTGCCCGGCCCCGGGAAGCGCGAGCTCCGCCTCGCCACCAACCAGGCCCTTGCCCTGCTCCAGAACAACTATCCCGAGTTCGTCGCGAAGCAGGTAATACAGACTTCATTGATATCAAATTTTCGTTTTGCATCCCTACAAAAACAAAAGAATAATCTTTTCTTGGTTTTGAATCAGAATTGGGTCTGAATGGAATTACCAATTGATTTGAATTGGGGTTACTCTGAATAAAAACTATAATTTGGTAGCTTTCTCTGTTCTAGATTGATTCAGGTTATGTTGGATTTTCGTCCGAAACGGTGAAATTTTCGACTGCTTGGAAATAATTATATTGTTGGATTGGTTGTGGATGGATGGACTGAACTGATGTTCATTGCCAATTGATTTGAATTGGGATTGCTCTGAATAAAAACTATAATTTTTTAGCTTTATCTGTTCTAGATTGAATCAAGTCAAGTTGGATTTTTGTCTGAAACGGGGAAATTTTCGAATTACGACTGCTTGCAAATGATTATACTGTTGAATTGGCTGTGGATGGATGGACTGAACTGATTTTCATTGGAATTTCTTGCATTTGATTAGCTACTTAAAGAATTATTTTATGAAATAATTCTTGTAATAAAGGGAAAATGCTTGATTAACATAGATGGACCTTGCTAGGTATTCATCAATGTTCCATGGTGGTATCTGGCTTACAATCGGATGATCAGCTCAATCTTCACGCTGAGGACCAAGAGCAAGTTTGTGTTCGCTGGGGCGTCGAAATCGGCCGAGACTCTATTCAAGTCTGTGAAGTTTTATCAGCTTTCCTCTCTTTGATCAAAATTCCGTGCTTTTGTACTAAAGAGTTTCCTCTATATGCTCTTGCTCGCTTGTTTGCATAGATACATCGCACCGGAGCAGGTCCCGGTTCAATATGGGGGCCTGAGCAAGGATGACGACCCGGATTTCACCATCGCCGATGCCGTCACCGAGGTCACGATTAAGCCCTCATCCAAGCACACCATAGAAATTCCGGTTGCTGAGGTGGGGGATTGGCTCTATTCCCGCACATTTGTCGTTGATTTCATATGTTCTGATCTTCTAACAAATCGGTTTGGGGTTCCTTAAGATAATTTTGAAGCCTCCTAATCGAATTCGAATACCGATCGTAGCAGGCAGGCGTCCTTGTTTGGGAGCTCCGCGTCTTGGGATGGGAGGTGACCTATGGAGCCGAATTCCTGCCAAGCGCGGAGGACGCGTACACCGTGATCGTGACGAAGGCGAGGAAGTTCGTCACGACGGACGAGCCCGTGGTGAAGAACAGCTTCAAGATCGGGGAGCCGGGCGTCGTGGTGCTCACCGTCGACAACACCGCATCCAAGAGGAAGAAACTCCTATACAGATCCAAGGTCAAGGGATCTACTGAATCAATATGAACTCAAGAGGAAACAATAGGAGGGGTACTGGGTTACTTGTTGAATGATGAAAGGTTTGGTTTTTGTTGGTTTCTTCCTTGAGTTGGGTCTTTGTTCTTTGTGTTGTTTAATTGTTGAACTGGATTGGTTGGTGTTGGTTTGTGAGAGTAGTTCAGCACAGATATGGTGATGGGAGGAGGGGAGAAACAGTGCTTTGTAAAGTCTGTTTGTACATTTTAGACCATGTGGAGGTTTTTTTTTTTATTCCTTTGATTTGGTTTGTACCATAAATACTAAAAGTTTGCTGATTTGTGGTGGGAAATGTTTTCATTGTATCTGAGTTCTCCTCAATGGCTTCCCCTTCAATCTCTACAGTGTTTTCCCTGTTATTATAGGCCATGGGGTTACAATGGCAAAGCAATTTGGCCTCCCATCCTCTGATGCTACAGTAAATTGTAGGCTCCTTAGTGCAGTTGTTAGGGCCCAACATTGGCCCAACCTTTGTACGCAGCTCGCTAATAGCCTGTTTGGTTAGCTGTAGTTGGAACGTGCGTGTCAACACTATGCGTCACACTTTTTTGATTCGCTGTAGTTTCCGGAAACCGCAGCAGGTCCAACTCCTGTATAAAATCCTATACCAACCAAAAGCTGGTTGTTCCGAATGCACGCGCTGCGTCCCTACTGCATCATGTAGTGTCAACTGCACAGGTGGTGGTGTTTTGAGCTAAGAGGAGGGCACGGTCCGGTTTCCAGCCTTGGATTCCGAGGAGGGAGACGCCTTTTCAATTGTTTATCATCAGCGTCATCAGATTCTGACTTTCCCATTTTCTAGAGACTGATTCCTTCGTCCACCAAACTCTTTGCTGGATTGATCAAAGGGTGTGTTCATTTGCTTTTACAATTTCTACAATGGATAGAGTTTTAGCTGCATCTTTTCAACGAGTACCAGCTAGGTGAGTTGGTAAAGTCTCGGCGGGTTGGTAACCCGAGACATGCTGTGTGTACATCGACAGGCATGGCTGTGGATGCATGGAGACGGCAAGTCGAGGTGCATGAGATCGCTAAGCCCTATGTTTTTAATGTTGAAACGGAATATGCCGACTCGCGTTTTAACATTTTATCAGATTTCGTATGTTTGATAATGTTGAAACGGTTTCACACGATCCAGTTTTTCATCAAATTCGTTGAAAAAACGCATCTCAGCCCGAGGCTCTAATGAACTTTTTCGCAAAATCTTCTGTAGCAGTGCATGTTTCAGCGAAACAGCTGTCCGCACGGATTTCTGGATCAACGTTATCAAACAAGAGCAGTAATGGGGTATGGTCCATAAAACACGAGAAATGCTATTCAGCCCGAAGGTTTTTCCGATTTCGCTCAGCCTGATTGATGTGGTAGTGTACGAGTGGGGGTTGAATCTCACTACCGACATTTAAATCTCTATAACACCACCAGCTCAGACCAACCTCAGTACCAAATGAGCTAGTTGTATCATTTGTTATAGTTAGCCTGCCATCACCTTTATTTATTATTTACCAGCAAAATATATATATAGGGTAAATCGGCGGGCCGCATTTGATTCCTAAAACCCCAAATTAGAGGGCATGACCTGAGGGTCATTAATTGTTACCTAAATTCAATGGCCAAGTCCTCAAAATAGGCCTTTCATTTGCGGCTAAGCTGGTGGCCATCAAAAAAGGTGTTTTATTTGCGACTTAGGCGTCTAGCCACATGAAAGAAAAAAAACCTAAGACGGCGGTTGGACCGACGAAATAGGTTTTTTTAAAAGAAAAATTAAAATTAGTCATCAACCATTAATAAATCAACTGTCGATTATTCCGCCATTTTAGGTAATTTTTGTTACAGTGCCCCCTAGTTCTGCAACCACTTGTTGGACCATGATCCCCACCTAATCCTCCCATAGTAGAAAATCCACACCACCTACTAGTGGAGTTGTTTCGGTTGGACGAGCAATATTTTGATTTTTGATAGAATGGAAAAGATAAAGTGAAACAATTATCAAAAGGTTAGATTTCTAATTTTTCTAGTAATTTCTCAATTTGATCAAAACCAAAACTATATCCCTACTCATTAGAAAATACACTAAAAAATATTCTAAAATCTCATAAAATTCAAATCAAACTGTGTAGATTTTATATAGACAAATAACTAACTAAAATCATACCTAATGGGTCACCAATCAAATAAAATTTCTAGTTTATTTGTGTTTTAAAGTGCACTAGTTAATTAGTAGTGCACTTGCATCGATATCCTTGGATGCAAAAACTGTTTGACTCTTCAAATCGATCTTATTTCACATCACCGTTAGCTCCTTTTATTGGGTCAAGATTCATGCGATTTTCACATTGATTATCAACAACCATTCTCTCCTCATAGCCATCACCTCCAAAGGATTTTAGCTTTCTTATAAGAACATTTTGATAACCTCACTCTGACATTGATGAATTTTGAAATAGATGAGATTAAGATGAATCGATCAAATGTCATCCACTAAAGAGAAAACATGAAAGAAAAAATATATATAATTTGAAGACCAAAATTGGGCATGTCTATAAGAAATTTGGCAGAGGGTGAAATATTAATTTGTTATATATATCCCATCTTATATAGACCTACGTTAGGAGTTTTATAACCCTTTAAGTCCAAATCCTTTGTCTAGAAACTAGAAATACAATAAGTCAAAACACCTAACCTTGGAAGCCTCAAATTCTGATTTTGGTTGTAATTTTTGTATTCAAAACATATATTTAGGTTCTTGGTTTTTAAAAAACAAAGAAATGGATATTTTGAAAATTGATTTTGACCTATTAATTACATTAAAGGCATATATAACATAAATTGCCAACACACATATGATTTGGTTTACCATTTGTATACATAGTTTGGACTCTAAAATAGACTTAGACTACTTCTTTTATGACAGGTGCTCTAATTTACAAAGATATAGATTAGGCTTGGCTTAACAATAATTTGGCATGAAGTATAACATTGTGGGTTGTTTATAACAATACTTACGTGAGAGTGAAAAGTTATCGAGAGAACATCTACCATAGAGCGAAAATTTTATAGAAATATAGAAAGCTATAGACCGAGAGAAAATATTTATAAAGTAAAATATTGCAGAGATAATATTATAGAGAGAAATATTGTAGAGAGTGAAATTATAGAGAGAAAATATTGAGAGAGAATATTATAAAGAGAACATTGTAGAAAAAGAAATTATAGAGAGAAAATATTAAAGAGAGAATATAATAGAAAGAAAATATTGTTGAGAGATAATTAATAGAGAGAAAAAATTGTTGAGAGAGAAAAATTGAACAAAGAGAATACATATGGCACCTAGAGAGAAAACACCATAAAGAGAGAATCTTGTAGTGTAAATGTCATAAAGAGTGAAGTTCGTTAATTGGGGGACATTTCTCTAAATTTACTAAAACCATGAAACCCTATGTATATAAGGGGTGTTTCGGGGTGCTCGGATTAAGATTGTGAGATTTCAACGAGTTTCTCGAGAGAAGGAAAAAACCTCATACAGATAGGGTTTTCTCATAAAGGGAGCGATTGCATGTACCTTCTGTTGATGCTTGGCTTCATAGTGGATTTTAATCATCGTCCCTTGTGGCTTTTTTTGATTTGGATTTTTTCATGTAAATCGTTGTCTTGTGCATGTGGTGCGTTTTCTTTCTCCTTTAGATTCTGTTAAACGTGAATTTGTAATTGTTCTGTGTTTGTAATTCATCTTATTGTGTTCGTTTTCTTGCTTTTGAGGTGCAACACATAATTGTTGGGATTGATGTGTTCTAAACTTGTAAAACTTTATGTTTTGGTCTAATAAAGATTGATAGTTATTATTATATGAGATGCATATAGGTGCGTAACATAGTTACGTGTTCTTTTAAGAACAGAGAGCCATGGTTATATGGTAGTCCACTGAGTTGAAGACTGAGTGGATTGGTCCCATATAATCTAAATAAGTTCGCAGCTATGATCAGGTTGGTCGCCTCATCATGATAAGCTGTTGGCGATGACAGTTCATGGGATGTCTTCACCATGGTCATCACCAGGCACAGTGTCTGTGGCTGAACGGAACTAACACGGTGTACAGATCAGTGAGCAGACACTGGTACACTAAGCCGTGTTTCTGCTTAGGGTAAAACGGTCCTAAACCCTAAGGAACCACGTCTGATGGACTAACCAGTTGCGTGGTGCTTTGGCGCACCAATGTGTGAGGATCCATATGCAGTGATCCAAACCCACGGTGTACATGGCTACCCGGCTGGCGTTGCATTAGCGTGTCACTCCTGCAGGCCATCCACACCCTTGATGGGAGGTGCGTTCCTTGGTGTGACTTGCACTGTACCAAACCCAGGCCTGGTGGTCATCAGTTTGACTGTTGACCGGGTTCGATTACTCGACGGGGTAATCAGAGGTACGATGTATAGGTCAACTTGGAAGGAACCAAGTCATATGATCATTCGAGTCTGATGGTAGTCTTCACCGCTCGAAGTGAATCATAGCATCAAGTGGAGGGACAGCGGGTTTACCACTACTAAGCGGAGAGCAGGGGTATGATGGAGAACATAGTAAGTCTGGGTGAATTGGAGTGCAGCCTGCGTCGCACTCTGGGTGGCTACGCAGGTTAACTCGAGCTCAGAGGATCGATGGTACACTCGGGTAGTGTGTCGATCGAGCTTGAGTTGGAAGCCATGAACCCCGGTCCCTGATGGTTCCACCTTATCAACATTATGTACGGTTCTTGAACCGTCTCCTCGGAACACCATAAGCATAAGGAAGAAAGAAGTATACGCTCCGTGTGTGCTTGGCACTAGAGCACGGTAGATGCGTAACTACATACGAGTACTAAGGGTTGAGCCCGAGACTAGTGCAGAGTCGCATGTAGTAATCCCTAGCTATAAGTGAACTTCGCTGCATAGGTGCGATGCACCGGGGTATGTTGCGAGTTGACTAGTTGACTTTGCTAGAGGCACCCTTCGGTGGCCTCAGTTAATAGTAGGTAACTAGTAAAGATCACTTAAGAAGTGGCCGTTAGGTATCGCACGCTAGAAATGGTCAAAATGAGGCATCGGGGCGTTTTGGTAAAAACCTCACTCTGCCGGACCTTACTGTTGGCCGACCCTAGTAGTGAGGCACCTTGCTAGGGCCGGCCCTATGATGTAGGGATAAGAATCCCTCATCTATAGGGCCGGCCATATAGATAGGGATAGGGCGATAAAACAGTTAAGATCGAGCCCTAAAAAGTGGGAAAACGGATAAATACAACGAGAGATAAAAAGGAGATAATGGAGAGATAATAAGGGGGGGTCTTTATCCCCTTGGATCCTTATCCAAGGGGGTTGGCCGGCCCTATAAAAGGGCCTATGGGGCGCCGGCCCTATGGTCCAGAAAAACCGAAACCCCCCTCCTCTCATCTCTCTAGTTCTCTCCCGTTTTATCTCCCGTTTCCCGCTTGCTACTTCGTCTTCCTCGTGTGGAGTTCTGAAGAAGGAGAAGGGTCATTCTTCGGAGGCACTCAGAGATCCGAGAGCGACGTTCCGTGCATCCTGTGAGATCGGGTGAACAAGAAGGCAACATCTCCATTCGTACCATCGGCATCTTCGCGAACGATCTTCCGTCTCCATCGACAAAGAAGACAATTCTCCGCGGTTAAATGATCCGTACGAAAGGTATGTGTAATCTAACATGTAGATCTAGCGAGCATTATGATTTGCATGCATGCTAGTTAATCATTACGCTAGATTGCCGTTAGGGGTTTTTGATTCTCGTGCATACACATGCACACATATGTAGATTAGTTTCTATGAAAAATTAAATAGTGTAACGTGCACCATGAACGGTCTTTCGACCGCCAAATCGCTTCCGCTGCGAGCCTCTGACCCAGATTAACATAGAACAATTGGTATCAGAGCCGCATTAGTGGTGTGTGTTTCATGTTTTTTTTTCATGAAACCAATATGTGTGCGCATGATGAATGCGTGAGATCATCAGGGTTCTTACGCTTAGATCATGCATATGTATAGATTGTGCTTGTTCTATTAATCATTCTTGCAGGGCGCCGCTATAAAAAATCTAGATCTATGCTTTGTGCTTGCTACCGGGGGTCGGACCCCGAGTTAGCAATTGTCTGGATTTGCTTTCTGTGTGTGGATATGTAATTGAGCCGTAGATTGGGCGAGTGATGGGGGTTGACCATCCTCGGTTTCCCATGGCCTTTTCCTAGGTGTGTTTTCTTTTCTTTCTAGGAAATTGTGTACGAGCGAGCACTTGCTCGAAGCGTACTAGACTTTTTCGGTTACAGATCGAGAAGAAAATTATGCCAAAGAAATCCACCATCGGGAGCGGAAGCGGAACCCTGGAGGATGAAGACGATCCGGCAAAGTATTCGCAAGCGTGACAAAGGAGCCGGACCGAGGAACCTTGCGAAGAGAGCTAGAGGCCTGCGCTGTGCTAATTAGGTTCAGGGGTCGGACCCTGAACTTAATTCAGTTTTAATGGTTGCTTTCTTTAATTAGTTCTTTATGCTTCATATCGAACCCCGATGAGATAATATGATTATCTGTTTTCAGAGGGATGCCTTTCCCCTCCGGTCCAAGCGACTGTTTGAGGATAGGATCCCGCTAGATGACGCCTATTATTTAGTTGATTTTTGATGTTAGTGGGATCCCATCATATATGGTTATGCCACCATTAGGTTAGCACCCGACTAGTCGGGTGTGCCTATTTGGCCAGCATCGAAATCAAAGATGAGATGGAGATCCATTGAACATCAATTGTCAAATTTATAAGCGAGGCGCCATGACTAGTGGGAGTCCTTTCCAGTGAGTCTGACTCTAAGATTAGCTCCAGAGCATTAGCGTGATAACCAATTTTGCAAAGCATCGATATTCTTGGAATATGTAATGTGACCCTTGAATGGAGAAATCCACTTGAGGCAGGGACTATGATATTCCGAGAGTGATTAATGCTATGCGAAGGGCTTGAACGCTAGTGGGAGCATGGTGTGACCAGGGTCTAGTATTTAGGAGGTCGCTACCTTTGCATTTGCATAAATTAATACTCGCAAAATAACCCTCATATATTTATAAGGGATGTAATAGAGGACTCTTACAGATCCTCTGGCCTCCACGGCTAATCACTTCGTACTCGGGTGGAAGGGCATAACTCAACAACCCCCTCGGGTGAGAGCTGTGATTTTCTATGCCAAGCTACTTAGTGATCTCCTTCGGGATATGGCGGTTACGGTGCCAAGTGTTCAGGCTTTACTCACCCTCGTGGGGGCCGTTAGAATTCCCGTGCCGTAATTGCCTAAGCTCGTGGGTAAGCATCCTAAGTACGCGTGAGGTATTCGTTGCGAAGACAACGGGGATCACGTGGTACTGGCCAAAAGATAACCATGGTCCATCAAAGCCCGTAGTTGGCAGATTTGGATAGGGTCAAGGGAAAGACCCGTGTAAGCGGAAGACCTGCACACTGCCCCCTCGGACAGGTGTAGCCTACTCCGAGATCTTACATACATGGTTAATTAATCCATAGAGATGGCTTCGCTTGAGGGTAGCGTTGACATATGGATATAATTAGCTTGTTTTAAAAATCCATAAAAATAAGTTTTCATGCATCTTATATATTCAGTCTTTTATTTTCAGATGACCAAGTTAGACCCCCTGTCCGCTATCCTAAATGACCACAAACTTACTGGTCCCAACTATGAGGACTGGAAGCGCAACCTGTACCTAGTCTTAAGGATAGGTAAACACATGTCAGCCCTGAATGACCCTGAGCCAGATTTGCCAGGACCCAATGCCACAGAGGCACAGTTAAAGGCTTTCACTGACTGGAAGGAATCTAATGAAATATGTAAATGCTATATTATAGCATCCTTGCAAACAACTCTGCAGAAGCAAGTCGAGGAGATGCCCGACGCTTCTGACATGATGTTGTATCTGAAGGAGATGTTTGAAGGTCACAATCGCGTTACGCGATACCTTACCATCAAGAAACTCGTCGGCACTAAAATGTCCAATGGGACGCTGGTTCGGGAACACATGATGAAAATGTTTGGGTTCCAGAACGAACTAGCTACCATGGACATTGTGCTAGAAGGCGAGGTGATGACAGACATCTTCCTCTCGTGACTGTCTAGAGCCTTTGAAGGCTTTGTCACGAACTTTAATTTAAACAAGTTGGCTATGACAAATGCAGAGCTTCTGGTAGCTCTCCAGGCAGCCGAGGATGGCTTCAAGCAGAAGGGCGAAACACTTCACGTGCAACGCAGATCCTTCAAGAAGCCTAGTAAACCTCAAGGCAAGAGACATAAGAAGAAACCTAAGTCAGCGCCTGTGCAGGACTCTGTTGGGGCCTCTGGGTCTGGAGAATCAAAGAAACCGGGCACAAAGTGCTTCCGGTGTGGCCAGAAGGGTCATTGGAAGAAGGACTGCAAGAAGCCTCAGAATGCTGGTGAAGGTAATCTACAACTCTTAGTTGTTGAATCATTTTTTTCAAGTAATAGTTCTTTTGCTAGTTGGATTGTGGATTCATGATCCACTAACCATGCCTGTAACTCTCTTCAGGGGTTTCGGGAAAGCAGAAGGTTGCTTGATGGAGAGGTGACCTTGAGCATGGGAACTGAGGCCATGGCTGCTGCTGAAGCTATAGGAGATGTTACTCTTATTTTTTCGAATAATAAGACTTTGACTCTTAGAGATGTCTTTTATGTACCGTCCTTGAGACGTAACTTAATTTCTGTTTCTTCTTTAGTTAATGAAGGTTATTCAGTTTATTTTGATACTTCTGGTGTGTCTTTTAAACTGAATGGAACTTTTATAATAAGAGGAATGGTTCAGAATCATCTCTATATTGTCAGTCCTAAATTTGAAAATGATAACATAATAACTTCAGCATTTAATGTTAATTCATCTAAGCGTAAGAAACCTTCGGAGAATTTAACCCAATTGTGGCACTTACGGCTTGGGCATATTGCCTTAGATAGGATCCATAGGTTGGTAAAGGTCGGGCTTCTGGAAACAGATCCTACGGAGATCCTTCCCACCTGTGAATCCTGCTTGGAAGGCAAGATGACCAAGAGGGCCTTCAAAGGCCAAGGAGTGAGAGCTACTGAGGTATTGGAGTTAATACATTCAGATGTATGTAGACCCATGAGCGTCAAGGCGATAGAAGGCCATGAGTACTTCATCACTTTTACTGATGATTACTCAAGATATGGTTACATTTACCTTATGCATCGGAAGTCGGAATCCTTTGACATGTTCAAAGAGTTCAGGGCTGAAGTAGAAAAGCAGACAGGTAAATGTATAAAAACCCTTCGATCTGATCGAGGAGGTGAATACCTATCTGACGAGTTCCTTGGGTATTTAGTGGAGCATGGGATAACATCCCAGTTAACTGCTCCAGGTACCCCACAACAGAATGGAGTCTCTGAGAAAAGGAATCGAACCTTGTTGGACATGGTTCGAAGCATGATGAGTTATGCCTGTTTACCAACGACCTTTTGGGGATATGTCCTTCAGACAGCAACATATGTTCTGAACCACGTTCCATCTAAATCAGTGCCTCAGACCCCTAGAGAACTGTGGTCAAGGCAAAAGCCAACACTACAGCATTTCAGAATATGGGGATGTCCTGCACATGTGCGGATAGACAAGAGGGAAAAGATGGAGCCAAAGTCCAAAGCATGTCTGTTTGTAGGGTATCCCAAAGAGACTAAAGGTGGACTATTTTATGATCCTGAGGAAAAGAAGATAATCATTTCAACGAATGCCATTTTCCTAGAACATGATTATGTTATGGACCACAAGCCTGCTAGTAAGGTAGTTCTGGATGAGCTACTGGGTACTAGATCAGAGAGCGCATCCGAAAGCATAGTGGGAGCTGACGTTACAGATAATAATATACTAGATACTGCAGAACCTATTAATCCTGTAACACCACCACCACCTCGTCGCAGTGGGAGAAACATCAGAGCTCCTGACAGATACTATGGAGAAACCTTATTGGTTGATCCAGAGGGTCAGGAGGATGACCCACTGAGCTACGATGAGGCAATGGGAGCTTCTGACAGCTCTGACTGGCAAAAGGCTATGGAGGCAGAAATTGAATCAATGTTCCATAACGCAGTCTGGACTCTTGTTACACCATCATCCAATATTAAACCTATTGGGTGTAAGTGGGTGTATAAGAAGAAGAGAGGATCCGATGGTACAATAGAGACTTATAAAGTTAGATTAGTTGCCAAGGGTTATACCCAGAGAGAAGGGATCGACTTTGACGAAACCTTCTCGCCGGTAGCTATGATAAAGTCTATTCGGATCCTCCTATCCATTGCAGCCCATTATAACTGGGAGATCTGGCAAATGGATATCAAGACAGCATTCCTCAATGGAAATTTGGAAGAAGACATTTATATGATTCAGCCACCAGGCTTTGAGTCAGAGGGTCAGGAACATCTAGTTTGCAAGTTGCAGAAGTCCATTTATGGACTAAAGCAAGCATCTAGAAGTTGGAACATCCGTTTTGATCAGGCAATCCAGTCGTATGGATTTACTCAAAACGAGGATGAACCATGTGTATACAAGAGGACTGATAAGACCACAGTAGTATATTTAATACTTTACGTAGACGATATTCTACTCATTGGAAATGATGTAGGAACATTGTCAACGGTAAAGGTCTGGTTGTCAACACAGTTCGATATGAAAGACCTAGGTGAAGCGAGTTATGTTTTGGGGATCAAGGTAACACGTGATCGCCAGAACAGGATTCTCTCGCTATCACAGGCTGCGTATATAGATAAGGTTATGGCTAGATTTGACATGCAAAACTCCAAGAAGCGTTTTGTGCCATTTAGACATGGTGTAAAACTGTCTAAGGATCAATGTCCTAAGACACCTGAGGAGAGAGCAGAAATGCAGAAGATACCTTATGCTTCAGCATTAGGTAGTCTAATGTATGCTATATATTATACAAGGCCTGATATCTGTTTCGCAGTAGGAATGATGGGTCGGTTTCAGTCGAATCCGGGTCCAGATCACTGGACAGCAGTGAAGTGTATACTCAAGTACCTTCGTAGAACAAGGGACTATGAGTTGGTTTACACTTCACAAGAACTGACGCCGATTGGATACACAGATTCTGACTTTATATCAGATTTGGAATCCAGGAAGTCGACATCAGGTTTTGTGTTTATGCTAGGAGGAGCAGCGGTTAGTTGGCAGAGTGTAAAGCAGAAATGCATCACAGACTCTACCACAGAGGCTGAGTACGTTGCAGCGTGCGAGGCAGCCAAAGAGGCGGTATGGCTCAAGAAATTCCTTACGAATTTGGGGTGCGTACCAGAGGCCCAGTTACCTATTGTGCTTTACTGCGACAATAGTGGGGCGGTAGCACAAGCTAAGGAGCCAAGACATCACCAAAAGGGGAAGCACATCGAGCGCAAGTTCCACTTGATTCGGCAGTTTCAAAAGCAAGGGCGAGTAGCGGTGACACAGATTGCATCTACAGATAATGTTGCTGATCCTTTCACAAAGGCAATACCTACCAAGGCATTCGAGCGACATGTGGACGCGATGGGAGTCAAAACCGTTTTGCTTCGCTAGACCAAGTGGGAGATTGTTGGGATTGATGTGTTCTAAGCTTGTAAAACTTTATGTTTTGGTCTAATAAAGATTGATAGTTATTATTATATGAGATGCATATAGGTGCGTAACATAGTTACACGTTCTTTTAAGAACAGAGAGCCATGGTTATATGGTAGTCCACTGAGTTGAAGACTGAGTGGATTGGTCCCATATAATCTAAATAAGTTCGCAGCTATGATCAGGTTTGTTGCCTCATCATGATAAGCTGTTGGCGATGACAGTTCATGGGATGTCTTCACCATGGTCATCACCAGGCACAGTGTCTGTGGCTGAACGGAACTAACACGGTGTACAGATCAGTGAGCAGACACTGGTACACTAAGCCGTGTTTCTGCTTAGGGTAAAACGGTCCTAAACCCTGAGGAACCACGTCTGATGGACTAACCAGTTGCGTGGTGCTTTGGCGCACCAATGCGTGAGGATCCATATACAGTGATCCAAAACCACGGTGTACTGGGTTACCCGGCTGGCGTTGCATTAGCGTGTCACTCCTGCAGGCCATCCACACCCCTGATGGGAGGTGCGTTCCTTGGTGTGACTTACACTGTACCAAACCCAGGCCTGGTGGTCATCAGTTTGACTGTTGACCGGGTTCAATTACTCGACGGGGTAATCAGAGGTACGATGTATAGGTCAACCTGGAAGGAACCAAGTCATATGATCATTCGAGTCTGACGGTAGTCTTCACCGCTCGAAGTGAATCATGGCATCAAGTGGAGGGACAGCGGGTTTACCACTACTAAGCGGAGAGCAGGGGTATGATGGAGAACATAGTAAGTCTGGGTGAATTGGAGTGCAGCCTGCGTCGCACTCTGGGTGGCTACGCATTTTAACTCGAGCTCAGAGGATCGATGGTACACTCGGGTAGTGTGTCGATCGAGCTTGAGTTGGAAGCCATGAACCCCGGTCCCTGATGGTTCCACCTTATCAACATTATGTACGGTTCTTGAACCGTCTCCTCGGAACACCATAAGCATAAGGAAGAAAGAAGTATACGCTCCGTGTGTGCTTGGCACTAGAGCACGGTAGATGCGTAACTACATACGAGTACTAAGGGTTGAGCCCGAGACTAGTGCAGAGTCGCATGTAGTAATCCCTAGCCATAAGTGAACTTCGCTGCATAGGTGCGATGCACCGGGGTATGTTACGAGTTGACTAGTTGACTTTGCTAGAGGCACCCTTCGGTGGCCTCAGTTAATAGTAGGTAACTAGTAAAGATCACTTAAGAAATGGCCGCTAGGTATCGCACGCTAGAAATGGTCAAAATGAGGCGTCGGGGCGTTTTGGTAAAAACCTCACTCTGCCGGACCTCACTGTTGGCCGACCCTAGTAGTGAGGCACCTTGCTAGGGCCGGCCCTATGATGTAGGGATAAGAATCCCTCATCTATAGGGCCGGCCATATAGATAGGGATAGGGCGATAAAACAGTTAAGATCGAGCCCTAAAAAGTGGGAAAACGGATAAATACAACGAGAGATAAAAAGGAGATAATGGAGAGATAATAAAGGGGGGGTCTTTATCCCCTTGGATCCTTATCCAAGGGGGTTGGCCGGCCCTATAAAAGGGCCTATGGGGCGCCGGCCCTATGGTCCAGAAAAACCGAACCCCCCCTCCTCTCATCTCTCTAGTTCTCTCCCGTTTTATCTCCCGTTTCCCGCTTGCTACTTCGTCTTCCTTGCGTGGAGTTCTGAAGAAGGAGAAGGGTCGTTCTTCGGAGGCACTCAGAGATCCAAGAGCGACGTTCCGTGCATCGTGTGAGATCGGGTGAATAAGAAGGCAACATCTCCATTCGTACCATCGGCATCTTCGCGAACGATCTTCCGTCTCCATCGACAAAGAAGACAATTCTCCGCGGTTAAAAGATCCGTATGAAAGGTATGTGTAATCTAACATGTAGATCTAACGAGCATTATGATTTGCATGCATGCTAGTTAATCATTACGCTAGATTGCCGTTAGGGGTTTTCGATTCTCGTGCATACACATGCACACATATGTAGATTAGTTTCTATGAAAAATTAAATAGTGTAACGTGCACCATGAACGGTCTTTCGACCGCCAAATCGCTTCCGCTGCGAGCCTCTGACCCGGATTAACATAGAACAATAATATCATACAGTAGTCCCAGGTATATTAACACATTAAGATTTGGTCGACATTAATGCACAAATATATATAGAACTTTGGTTTTCGATTTGTGTCGGTTTATTGAACCACTAAACTCAAAACTAACCCGAATTTACGTATTTTATTAATTTTTGACCCAGAACAAATCCAACTTTGTAAGGAATCAAACCAAACCGACAAATTAAATTCGAGTTGGTTGTATCTCAGTTTGACCCACCCCAACTGCATCTGTAGCACTAAGGGTGACATCTTTTGCATCAAAATCAGTGTCAAGCGTGCCTCAAACCAAATCTAACTCACCTAGCATTTTTTAGATCTTAATTTGATGCACAATATTTAATTCGTATCCATAATTCTGAGCAATATATATAGTTATGATCGGGTGCAAAATCTCGTATATGCGAAACTTATATCCAGGGCTTTCAAAATTTGCTGAAACTTGATGGATGTGCTATCCGTGAAAATTAAGTTGATTATCCTAATAAAAAATCATCAAATTCTAAAACCTCCGAAGACATCAGATGTTAGGAGATTTATCGACCGTCCATTAAAACCGTTAATTTAATTAGCATATTTCATGCTCTTAGATGTTTTTGAATTTGATAATTTTTAATAAAGATGATCGGTTTTTCATAAATAATACACCCATCAAGTTTTAACAAATTTTGACCCAGAACCGATCCAACTTTGTAGGGAATCAAACCAAACCGACAAATTAACATCGGATTGGTTGTATCTCGGTTTGACCCACCCCAATTGCACCCGTATGTAGCACTAAGGGTGACATCTTTTGCATCAAAATCAGTGTCAAGCGTGCCTCAAACCAAATCTAACTCACCTAGCATTTTTTAGATCTTAATTTGATGCACAATATTTAATTCGTATCCATAATTCTGAGCAATATATATAGTTATGATCGGGTGCAAAATCTCGTATATGCGAAACTTATATCCAGGGCTTTCAAAATTTGCTGAAACTTGATGGATGTGCTATCCGTGAAAATTAAGTTGATTATCCTAATAAGAAATCATCAAATTCTAAAACCTCCGAAGACATCAGATGTTAGGAGATTTATCGACCGTCCATTAAAACCGTTAATTTGATTAGCATATTTCATGCTCTTAGATGTTTTTGAATTTGATAATTTTTAATAAAGATGATCGGTTTTTCATAAATAATACACCCATCAAGTTTTAACAAATTTTGACCCAGAACCGATCCAACTTTGTAGGGAATCAAACCAAACTGACAAATTAACATCGGGTTGGTTGTATCTCGGTTTGACCCACCCCAATTGCACCCGTATGTAGCACTAAGGGTGACATCTTTTGCATCAAAATCAGTGTCAAGCGTGCCTCAAACCAAATCTAACTCACCTAGCATTTTTTAGATCTTAATTTGATGCACAATATTTAATTCATATCCTTAATTCTGAGCAATATATATAGTTATGATCAGATGCAAAATCTCGTATATACGAAACTTATATTCAGGGCTTTCAAAATTTGCTGAAACTTGTTGGGTGTGCTATCCATGAAAATTAAGTTGATTATCCTTGTCAAAAATCATCAAATTCTAAAACCTCCGAAGACATCAGATGTTAGGAGATTTATCGACCGTCCATTAAAACCGTTAATTTGATTAGCATATTTCATGCTCTTAAATATTTTTTAATTTGATAATTTTTAATAAAGATGATCGATTTTTCATAAATAATATACCCATTTAGTTTTAAAAAATTCTAAAACCCTAGATAGGTTTCAAAATTTAACCCTACTTAATTAGGCAAGGCTTGACCAAGGTCAAAAAACGAGTTCAGTAATAATTCGTAATTCGCTAACGGTTTAGCGGACTACAAAGGTGCAAAACATTATTAAACCACTCTATTACATAGAAGAGAGAAAGAGAGAGAGAGAGAGAGAGAGAGAGAGAGAGAGAGAGAGAGAGAGCAGTAGGTAGACAAATGGTGGAAAGCCAAAGAAGAGAGAGAGAGAGAGAGAGAGAGAGAGAGAGAGAGAGAGAGAGCAGTAGGTAGACAAATGGTGGAAAGCCAAAGAAGAGAGAAGAGAGAAGAGAGAGAAAGGCGCCCATCTAAGCGAGCTCCTCCTCCTTGTGGGTCTCGATGACGACGTTGGAGGTGGGGTAGGCGTGGCAGGTGAGGACCCACCCGGCCTTCAGCTGTTCGTCGTCCAGGAAGGAGCCGTCGGACTGGTCCACCACCCCCTCCACCATCTTGCCGGCGCAAGAGGAGCACGACCCCGCCCGGCACGAGTACGGCAGGTCGATCCCGTTCTCCTCCGCCTGGTCCAGGATGTAGACGTCGTCCGGGCACTCGAACTCCACCGGCCCGTCCGGCGTTATCAGCTTCACGTTGTACATCGCCATCGCCGTCACCCGCCCGCCCTCGCGCCTTCCCAGCCCGAAGAGCGACAGGCTCCGCCCCGGGAGGGCCCGGAGGCTCGCCGGGGCCGTCCCCCGACGGACGAAGGAGGTGCCGAGGGTGGCGCTGGGCAGGGCGGCCGGAGTTGCCATCTTCGGCGGCGCTACGGAGGTACGGAGAGACAGAGAGAGAGAGAGAGAGAGAGGCTTTGGATGAAGGGAGAGAGCCCATGGGGTGGTGAGATATGGTGGGAAAAGATGGAGGGCGGGATTGGTGTGTATGGATCTGATCTAAACACGTGGCGAGATTTCTGTGGCTTCCTTATCTACTCCCTCTATGGTTGAGGAGGATCAGTGGATCACGAGCTGAGTGACTAGTGGTGCTGCATCCACTGGCCGCGTGGCTTTCACGTTCCTCGCGGATGGCAGTATTTCTAGGCCTTTCAACGGATCGGATTTGTCAACTGGATCATGGTAGATCCGGATTTGATCCATGTATTTTTCGAATCAGATCGGATTGTTTTTAATCGGATCTCGGATCAAAATACTAATGCCCGAACCCGGAGTTCTCGGATTCGGATCTGATTCCATTGACATGTGAAAACAACATAGACAATCAAACAGAAACCCGGGCCTTAGAAGTTTGAATCGTTGATTGATTCGGGTCCATGGCGATACATAGATCAAACGGTTAACATAAAATGGCTGAGTTGGACATCAGATGGTGAAAAATAAGATGGCTTGATTTAGCATTGGACGGACTATGATATATGTTATAAAGCTGGCTAAATGTATAGATCGAATCTTATTTGATCCGATTATATTTTGAATCGGGTCGATTGTTTTAATCGGATATCGACCCAAAAAGAATGATAATACCAAATTCGGGATTTTCGGGTTGAATTCGGATCATGATCAGTGTTGGAGAATCCAAGACCCAGCACCAAGGGAAAGGATCGTGCGCATGACCCGAGTGCTCAGAAAGTCATGCGCACGACATGTTCCGAATGCTCATAGAACATTTGGAAAAGCCACCCGAGCGGACGCTCGAGCTAGCGAAACCTGAAAGATCATGCACACGGCTTACTGAATCGTGCTCACGATGTCGGGCAAAACCCGACAGGTTCTGATTTTAGCCGCCTCTAGGTTCCTCTTTTAGGGTTAGTTTTTTAAGACGAAAATAGAGAGGAGATTTGAGACGGTTGTAAGGGGTGTGACGGCGAGGGTTCTTCCAAGGAGAGATGGACCTTGACGGTGATCTTCCACGGAATGAAGGTCGGAGTCGACGAAGGCTTTGACCAGGAGGTGAGTGCTATTGTCTGGAAGTGAAGGTGTTTGGTGTATACTTTCTCTCATTGATAGAGAAATCTTCTCGAGTACTCTAGCGACGGTGGATGTGGCCCAATTTGGGATGAATCATCTTAAATCTTGTGTCATCTGTGGTGATTGGTTTTCTCTATATTTATGTACCTGATTGATCGGCCGCTTCCGCAACGGATCAGGTCCATTGACATGCCTAAGTTTTTCCTACCCAAAAATTAAATAAAATAAAAAGATAGTGGTGGCAGGAGTGAGTCATGAGACACTCACAATAGTCACAACGTCACCTCCAAAATATCTAATTTCCATGACAAATTAATGTACTACCAAAAGAATGAGCCCATCAAGATCCACCTACTCCTTATAGGCTGTGTTCTTTTCCTTGGGAGTTAGAACTCCCAAGAAATGAGTCGATTGCCATATTATTTTCAAAAGACCACCGAAAATATTTTCAATAGTATAAGATGTATGACTCGGTATATACAAATAACTCTAACAAGGATGATAAGGCACTTGTTTTTGTCACATCACTTCATTAGTCTTATGAGTATCTTGTGACAACTTACTACAAAAATATTTTCTATTTTGCTAAACCTTTCGTATTTACAAACACTATTTATAACTATGAATAAAAATAATAATTTAATAAACTTTATGTTTATTTATAAATAAAAAATTAGTTTCTAGAAGCATCGCTAAAGATTAAAATAGTGTGACTTATCGATAGAACATTGTATACGCAGAAAAAGATCTGGGTCGTCTTTATTGCAAACACACGAAGATTACAGAGGCCGGGACTCGGGGGTGGTGAGCCGGGTGCGGCGAATATTGATCAGGAGATTGTGAGAGAGATTCTCTGGAGGGTCCCTTTGATCCGCGTCTCCACGTGGTATTTGTGCGAGAGCTCTGAAGGGGTTGCCCAGGACATAGGTCTTTACAGGGGGAGGGTTCTTTAAGAGGCTAAGGAGTATCTACCATTGCTTTTGTCCCTTCCGTGCTTCGCGCTTTCTCGGCTAGGGGTTTTCGGCTTCGTTTCTCGGTCTTCGTGTCTTCCTCGATCCTTGCTAGACCTCGGCGTCCTTGATCGTCGGTTTGCGGCGTCGATCGTGCATTTGAAGTCGGCTTTGGCTTTGGCTTTCGACTTTGGCTTTGCTTTGGCGTGGCTCTGGCTTTTGCTTTGCTTTGGCACTTGCGCTTGAACGTAGACGGGAGGAGACTTGCGATGCTTTCGTTCTTCCGGACTTTGCGTCGTATCGGCTAGAACGTGCGGTGCTTTGCTCGTGACTGGCGTAGTTGTTTGGCTTTGGCACTTGCGTTGCTCTGACGCGGGCTTTACCGGGGCTTTTGTTTTGGCTTCTTGCATTGGCTTTTGCTTCGGCGTTATCTCGATCTTCTCCTCGAACGGCGGTGGCTACTTCTTCAAGGCTTCTGGCTTCCTCGACGGTTTAGGCATCGGCTCGACTTCTCTTCTTCTCCGGGTTTCTTTGGCGTGATCAGAGTCGAAGGGTTTGAAGACGACGGGTGTAGCACTGACTTTGCTTCTCTTCTTCTCCGGGCTTCTTCGGCGTGATCAGAGTCGAAGGGTTCCTTTGAAGATGGCGAGGGTGGCACCGGTCTCCGTGCGACGGTTGTAGCGTCGACTTTGCTCTGAAGACGACGGGTGTAGCGACGACTTTGCTTCTTTTCTTCTCCGGGCTTCTTTGGCATGATCGAAGTCGGAGGGTTGCTTTGAAGACAGCGAGGGTGGCACCAGTCTCCGTGTGACGGTTGTAGCGTCGACTTTGCTTTGAAGACAACGGGTGTAGCGATGATTTTGCTTCTCTTCTTCTCCGGACTTCTTTGGCGTGATCGGAGTCAAAGGGTTCCTTTGAAGACGGCGGGGGTAGCACCGATCTCCGTGCGACGGTTGTAGCGTCGGCTTTGCTTTGAAGACGATGGGTGTAGCGACGCTTCGGGTGTTCCTCTCCAAGCTTTCTTCTTTGTGGATGGAGCGGGTATTTGTCGAAGGCGACGGGGTGATGACACTTCGGTCTTCTTCTCCGGGCTTTTGGGCTTGATCGGAGTCGAAGGCTTGTTGGAGATGACGGGGTGGTGCCGCTCTAATCTTCTTCTCCGGTCTTTGCTTCTGGCGTCTTCAGAGTCGAAGGGTTTTTCTTCTCCGAACTTTCTTCTTCGTGCACGGAGTCGAAGGCTTGATCTTCTTGTGCAAGGGTCTTCACTTTGATGAGGGCTTTCAATGAACTAAGTCAGTCCCGAAGGGATAGGCTTGTCGGTGCCTCGTGAAGCCTTGGGTCGATGAAGAGCGCGTCTCCTCTTCTGCAGAGCTTCTTTGCCTTGTCTTCGTCTTCGACCAGGCGACGGTTGTGGCGTCGGCTTCTTCTCTGGGAGTATTTGGCGTAATCGGGGTTGAAGGCTTTGTTGAAGACGACGGGTGTAGCGATGCTTCAGGTATCCTTCTCCAAGCTTTCTTCTTCGTGAATGGAGCGGATGCTTGTTGAAGACGACGGGGTGATGCCGCTTCAATCTTCTTCTCCGGGCTTTTGGGCTTGATCGGAGTCAAAAGTTTGTTGGAGACGACGGGGTGATGCCCTCCTATCTTTTTCTCTGGCATTTGCTTCTGGCGTCTTTGGAGTTGAAGGGTTGTTGGAGACGATGGGGTGATGCCGCTCTGATCTTCTTCTCCAGTCTTTGCTTCTGGCATCTTCGAAGTTGAAGGTTTCTTCTTCTCTGAGCTTTTTTCTTCGTGCACGGAGTAGAAGGGATGATCTTCTTGTGCAAGGGTCTTCACTTTGATGAGGGATTTCAATGGACTAAGCCGGTCCCGGACGGATAGGCTTGCCCATGCCTCGTGAAGCCCTGGGTCGATGAAGGGTGCGCCTCCTCCTTTGTAGAGCTTCTTCGCTTCTTGCCATCCCACCTCTTGAGCCTTCCCCCTCCCCCTCTATTTATAGGTGAAGGGGGGAAGAGAGAGATATGGAAAGATTTATTTGAATCCATTTAATATCTCTCCCATAACTATCCAAGATTTATTCTTCCATTGATGAGGGGAATAAACCTTTATTTGCTTTTCTTTTCAGGCGGAGTAGTTATGGCTCAATCCTTTTTAGATTTATTTGAATCTTGCACATAAAGTCAATGGCGACCCGGCTTTATTTATTGTCCATCGGATCGAGGGATCAGCGCAAATCCATACTTATGTAGACGTCATACGCAACCTCCCCCCGCGCAATGCGGTTCTTCTTTCATTTTTCTTATTTTCTTTCCTTTTCTTTTCTTTCCTTTCTTTTCTTTCTTTCTTTCTTTTCTTTCTTTTCTTTTCTTTCTTGCATGGCCGGCCACCCCTTAAGGGCTTCGGATTTCTAGAAGGGGGCCGGGTGGGCCCCACTTGAGGATGGGCCCACCTGGTCTCTTGTTCGGCGCGGGTCGGGTCCGAGTTCGTGTCGGGTTTGCCTCCGCATTGGTGCATGCGAGTCAGGTCTGGGTTTGGGTCCGAGTGCGTGTCGGGTTTGCCTCCGCATTGGTGCATACGAGTCGGGTCTGAGTCCGAGTGTGTGTCAGGTTTGCCTCCGCATTGGTGCATGCGAGTCAGGTCCGGGTTAGACACAATTTATGTGTCTACAAACATTTACCGACACAACAGTGATTTTTGAAAACTTAAATGTGATAGTACTTGAAAAATAATGTGGTGTAAATATTGATACTCTGTACATGAATAAATTTGTGATAGTCTATACACGGATAGATTTTTGGGGAACTTTATACCTTTATACAACGCTATAGTTTCCAAATGAGTCAGCTATTACAACCCGATTTTTATAAGCGCACCCACGATGAAAGACGACCCCATAACATTTTGCTTTGCTAAGGGCACTCAAATGCTAGAGGCATCCCTCGATCTAGTAAGCAATCCATATCTTCTCCCTCTTCCCTTCCTCCAATGCTTGTCGATGCATGTGCATGTCGTCGATTTTGTGACAGTCGTCGATCCCATCCAACCCACCAGTGTCACCTCCTCCTTCATCATCATCATCCCTCTGCTCCTCCGCCCCCCCTTCTCTTCTTTTCCTTCTCCTCCTCCTCTTCCTTCCTCTCCTTCTCCTTCTCCTTCATCCACCTCCCCTTCCTCCCTCCTCTTTCTACCTCTTCCTTTTGTGGGGGGAAAAAACCCGCCGGCCACACCCGATCGTCAGATGGAGCTGGACGCCCTCCACCGTCTTCTCACGGTACCTGCAAAAAGACTGAGGCTCATCTCCGAGCCAAGGCCCCTCCGATGCTCAAGTCAGGAAAGGGAGAGATGTAGACTTATATGAGCTCAATCGCTACAATCTATCCTCTGATGATCTTGGGATGGTTATGGGGGATCCCCTCCAATCAGACGCCATTCAACCCTTCTTTCTATGCTCCTGTGAATCGTGGGTGTTATACCTCATCGCGGGTAACCCACGACCCCGATGGTGTCTTCCGATCTTTCCTCGCTTGATGGCGGTTCTTTGGCGCTAATCAGGTCGAGCCAGCCGTGTGGTTAGGTAATTGAGCCAGTACCACGACCTACCTTGCTCCTCCCCTGACCTGGCTCCCGTCGAGGAGCTCGGGTTCCTCTGATCTCCTCCCCGGGCTCAATCTTCTGCTAGGAGCAGCTTGCGGGCTGGTCTGGTAAAGTTGGGCCCGGTTCGTGCCATCGAGTCCCACAGATCTGTCGTAGCTCGTGTGTCCTTAGCGTGGATTTTCTGTATTAACATTAATAAAGATGCCTTTGGTTATTGCTTTAATTAGAATACTACTATGGTATATGTTAATACACATATTATAAAAGGACCCTAGGGAACACAGTAGGCCACTGAGGCGCATGGTGGATCCATACTTGGGAGACCCAGTGGACCAGTTCTGTATAGACCTAGAACTAGTTCACAGCTTAGGTGATACCGGTCGCTTCACCGAGAACAAGCTGTTGGCAGGTAGAAGATGTGGTGAAGTCTCCACCACAGGAACGTGGGATTCCCATTCACCTGACCAAGCATGATGATCGTGTTAAACAGGAACCAAGACGGTGAACAGTTCAGTGATTCAGACACTGGTGCAGAAACCATCTTACTACTTAGATAATCCGTCCTTAACCCTGAGGGACCATGTACACTGGGCCAACCAGTTGTGTGGTGCTTTGACGTGCCAATGTGTGCGGACCTTCCATAGTCCAATACCACGGTACGTTGGGTTACCCGGTTGGCGCTTGAGTGACATGTAATCCCTACAGGTTATCCGACGTCCAGTGTTGGATGGGTGCGTTTTGATGAGTCAATCTGTCCACACAGTTAACCCAGGCCTAGTGGTTGTCAGTATGACTGACGATGTTCCGGTTGCTAGGCATAGCACCGGAAGGTGTGTGGTGTTATAGATGACAAGTCATCAAACCCTAGTCAGATGATCGATTGGGATCTGACGGTGCTCCCTACCGCCCGAGTCGTATCATGGCACAGTAATAGGAGGGACTAAGGATTGTGGGGGAAAAATCTTCGTGCCGATCCGAAGACTTCACCTCACCAGTCAATTGAAGTTAAATCAAAGATCGTTGGTCGATCTTCTGTTGGTTGGAAGGTAAGCTTGAAGGTTGACGTTTTGGTCACTCTGAGTTAGTATTTTGGGTATGCAATTAATCAAAGAGAACATTGACATGAGATGTCATATCGGAGTTCAGCCGAAGCCTATGTCTCCGTGCTATAGGAAGCAACCCGAATTCACTATCACTTTGTTTGAAGTAATCTCGACAGGCCGAGTGTCACTGAAGTATCTCTGATCTCTTCAGAGGTAAGAAGAAGATCAAGGAGAGTTGGAGGATGGAAAATTGGAATTCAAGAGCTCTGGTTTCTGAAATCAGATTTCAGATCTGAAAACTGAATCTGGATCTTTTCTACATTTGAAGGCTTTCCTATTTATAGGATTTCCTAGGAGGAAATCTGGGGGCAAATGGCGGTTTTTGCTGTCGTATCTAGGGATTCTCCAGGCAGGGCTGGTGGGTCCCGCTGTTGTCCCCGTGGGCCCACTAGGCAGGGCTAGTGGTTCCCGAGGTAGTTTGCTGTGGGCCCACCAGGCAGGGCTGGTGGGTCCCGCTGTCGTCCCTGTGGGCCTACCAGGCAGGGCCGGTGGGTCCCGCTGTCGTCCCTGTGGGCCCACCAAGCAGGGTTGGTGGGTCCCGTGGTAGTCTCGGAGGACCACCAGGCAGGGCCGATGGGTCCCGTGTTTTGCAAACTTCTTGCCAAAATTTGCACCCACAAGGATTATCAGAGTATAGTAGAGAACAGGGTTACGAGGGAGTAACATAAGTTTAGGATCACTAGAGTTCAACTCACGTCGTACTCTGGGTGGCTACGCGGGTTAATCAGATTAGGACTGATCAACGGAACTTTCGGTGTGTCACCAGAACAGTTAATCAGGGATCCAGTTGAAGCTAGAGATCCCGAACCCTGAAGGTTCCACCCTGTCATTGCATATAGGAATTGTTCCCCGACCTATTTGGATACGTTGGATGCGAAGTAGCGTGATGGAGCGCAAGCCCGGAGCCTAAGAGCCTAATTCACATGTGTTAGAGGCCGTAGGGGTATTTTGGTAAATACTAAAATATGGCTCAGAATATATTGAATATGGATCTTAGAATGAGCAGAATAATTCCAGGAGCTCATAGGCGCTGACAGAACTCGATTCCGAGTAGCGCACCTCACTCAGTCTCTCTTTCAGTTTTTCACTTTTCGTGAAGGGCGTTTTCGTCCAGGCTTCACGATAGACATTGGAAACTCTGAAAACCACCCCCCTCTTATCCTAATCTACTAGGGCTGGCTCTAGCTTCCTTGAAGCACTAGGGAACCGGCCCTATAAGTAGAATAGGGAGAGGGAGGGCCGGCCTTATGTGCTCCCCCTCTCCAAAATCCGAACCCCCCCTTCTCCTCCTCCTTTGTGGTTTCGGCCAAGGAAGAAAGAGGAAGAAAGAGGAAGGAAGGAGAAGGAAGAAGAGAGAAAGAGAAGGAGAAAATCTCACGGCTCGTCATCGTCTTCACAACGAATTCCTCCGTCGGCTCGTAGTCCTTGCACTCAGAGACATGATTTCGAGGATTCCTCAATTCGCAAAGGACAAGGTGCTATCTGATAGCTTCCCTTGTGATTCAGGTGCGGTTCTTCATCGTTCTGTCATCTCTGGATCATAGATCCATAAGGTATGATAATTCTAAACACCTAACTAGATGCATGCATGTCTTCCGTAGATCATAGTATGCCTCTAGGGTGTCCGCACATATGCTAAGATCATAGATTTGTATGTAGATTGTTTTATAGAATTAATTGTAATGAAACATACACCGTATGATCCTCAGATCTATCTTTTGCTTCCGCTGCAACTCTGATAAGCGGATCCAATTCCAACAATTGGTATCAGAGCACGCTTTGGTGTGTGTTTCATGCATGAATTCGTGAAAACATCATGTGAATATATGATGGCATATGTTTTCGTCGGGGTTCGGCGTAGATCATGCATATGGATTGTGCTATGTATCGTCTTTTTGCAGGTGTCGCGCTGAATAGTAATCTGTGATTGCATGCTTCCGGGGGTCAGACCCCGGATTTAATTTTTGCATTGATTATTATTGTGCTTGTGGATTTTAAGGCTCTAGATGGGCAAGGGTGGGGGTTGACCATTCTCGATTCCCTGGCCATGTTTCTAGGATTGTTTCTTTTTCTTTCTAGCGAAATTGTACACGAACGAGTACTTGCTCGGAGCGTGTTAGTTTTTTGGTCACAGGAAGAAGGAGATGATGCTACATCCACGGTTCGGGCAAGAGATACCATAGCGTGCAAAGACCCGACGAAAGCGTGCACGTTGGCGATGATGGGGATCGTCGTCAGAGATCGTACAGAACGGAAGAGCAGGATATCTTGGCTGTGCTATTCAGGTTCAGGGGTCGGACCCTGGACTTGATTCAGTTTGGATGTTTTTTCTGTTGTTTCTCTTTACTTAGTGTTTAGAGAACCCCGATGATAATGTGATTATCTATCTTGCTTGTGAGTTTGTCTCTAGATCAGACTTAGGGTTAGTACTAAGCTTATGGATTCATCGGTGTCTCTATATGGTTCTAACACGTGCGAATCCGGTGGCTAGCTAAAAGGAAAGGTGATAACCGCCCTCGTGGTAGTTCAGGTAGCCAAGTACTGTGCACCGAGATAGACACAGTGTTAGATTTGTTTAGAGATAACTAATGTCTCCATAAGAAGTATGATAACCCTAGTGGGATGCCCTTTCCCCATGTGGTCCTAGCGACCAAGTTAGGTTAGGATTTCACTGTGTGATACCCGTTTCTAGATGACGTTTGATGGTAGTATGAACTCATCACGATTTGGTTATGCCACCATTAGGTTGAGGTCCGGCGGAGGTTGTCGGATGTCCCTATTTGGCCAACATTGAAACCTATAATGAGATGAGTTCTACTATGACATCAGGTATCAAATTGTAAACGAGGCATCTTCGTAGTGGGATTCCTTTCCACGTTAACCTTAGGCTAGGCTCCAGATATTAGGATTATGGGCAAACTAGTGAAGTATCGGGATCCTTGGAATCTATGTAATGTGATCCTTGCAAGAAAGGCAAAAGCTGAGTATTCAAGGTAGAGACTATGATATTTTCTGAGGATACTAATGCTTTGCGGGAAGGTTTGTAATCCTAGTGGGAGCACGATAGACCAGGGTCTAAGTCTAGAAGGTCGTGACCTTTCTAGATATGCATAAAACCTTATAAAAAAGGGATGTGTAAGAGGTTCCCTCCAAAGGGAAGCCCCTAGCCTCCACAATCAACCAGCTAAGGGTCTGGGTGGGAGGTACGCAGTTCGATATTTCCATCGGGTGAGAGCCGTATTTCCTTCCATGCTGGTTCGCCTAGTGGTTTCCTACTGGACATGGAGGATAACGGTGGCAGTGGGTGACGGTTTTTTCCTGCACCGCGGGAGCCTATGAACCCCCCTGCCGATACCACCTAGATTTGTGGAAAGCATCCGAAAGGTTGTGTGATGCCGTTGTTGCTGCGCACGCGGGTCACATAAAGCTAGTCAAGAGACTGGGAGGTCTTTTAGTTTACCATGGATAATTCTAATGAAGACTGGGTCGTAAAAACCCCGTTGGTAGAAGCGGTTGCATGCTCTCACCGAGATGCTGTCTCCAATTCAAGGCCGATAGTCTCAGTGCTTGAGCCCAGGGAATTTAGATACCTGGATGTCTCCACTTGAGGTAGTGAAGACATAGTGGCTGGAGTAAATATTATCTATTTCTAAATTCCATGAAATAGATTGTAGTAAACCCTAATTTTGCTTTAAACCATTGTTTACAGAAATCATGACCAAGCTCGACCCCCTTGCCTCCATACTTAATGATAAGAAACTTACAGGACCAAACTACGAGGATTGGAAGCGTAACCTGATGCTCGTCCTAAGGGTTGGCAAACACACAATTGCCCTAAGTACCCCTCAACCGGCCATGCCGGGACCAAGTGAAACTAAGGCCCAGTTGAAGGAATGGAAAGACTGGCTAGATGCTGATGAGATGTGCAAGTGCTACATAGTGGCATCCTTGCAGACCATCCTTCAGAAGCAAGTCGAAGACATGGCCTTTGCTTCAAACATGATGCTCTACCTAAAGGAAATGTTCGAGGGTCGTAGTCGGGTAACTCGTTACCTGACCATCAAGAAATTGGTGTCCATGAAGATGGCAGAGGGGATTTTAGTTCGAGATCATATGCTGAAATTGTTTGGCTATGTGAATGAGCTTGGTTCCTTCGATGTCATCTTGGATACAGAGATCCAGACCGATATTTTCCTCGCGTCTCTGTCAGGAGCTTTTGAGGACTTCGTTACCAATTTTAACCTTAACCGGTTGGAGATGTCTAATACGAAACTCCTAGCGGCGCTCC
The DNA here is from genome assembly GCA_947650365.1 of Chamaelirium japonicum. Lineage (NCBI taxonomy): Eukaryota > Viridiplantae > Streptophyta > Magnoliopsida > Liliales > Melanthiaceae > Chamaelirium > Chamaelirium japonicum. The sequence continues at coordinate 18,561,629 of OX393551.1, forward strand.
AGGCGGTAAAGGACGGGATGAAGACAGGAGCCCAATCCCTGAACGTAGAGCAGAATTCTTCTCTAAAAGCCAAAGGCAAGTTTTAGAAAAGAAAGTCTAAGAAGCCCGTGAAGATGGGCCAAGTGCAGTTGCAGGTTCCTAAGCAGAATGGTCCGGCGAAGCCCAAAGGAAAATATTTCTGATGCGGCAAGAAGGGGCACTAGAAGGGCGACTACCACGCGGCTCCCAAGAAGGCTGAGACAGGTATATCTCAAATCCATATAGTGGAATCCCTTGTAGCATCTAGTTGTCCTCCAGTTTCATGGATTATGGATTCTGGTTCCACTAACCATGCTTGCAATAATTTACAGGGGCTTAAGGAGACAAAAAAACTGGGTGATGGGGAGATGATCCTAAGCATGGGAACTAAGGCCGTGGCAGAGGCTGAAGCAGTTGGAGATATCGTCTTGCAGTTCCTTGATGGAAAAAGTTTATTACTTAGAGACATACTTTATGTACCGTCCTTGAGACGTAATTTAATTTCTGTTTTCTTATTGAATAATGAAGGTTTTTCAGTTTTATTTGATACTTTTGGTGTGTCAATTAAATTGAATGGTTCCTTTGTTTGTAAGGATAAGACACAGAATGGTCTCTATGTAATTAACTCCAATCATAAGTAGGATAACATAACTGAAGCATGTGTGGTTAATTCATCTAAAAGGAAAAATCCCTCAGATAATCCAACACTCCTTTGGCATCTAAGGCTTGGACACATAGTCTCAGACAGGATTCACAGGTTGGTTAAGGTTGGACTTTTAAGTCCAGAAGTTTCAGAAAGCCTACCGACGTATGAGTCTTGCCTGGAAGGCAAGATGACTAAAAGATCTTTCCGAGCCAAAGGTAGCAGATCTAAGGAGATATTAGAGTAGGTACACACTGATGTATGTGGGCCCATAAGTGTCCGTGCCATAGGAGGCTTCGAGTATTTCATCACCTTCACGGATGATCACTCGAGGTTTGAATACATATACCTAATGCGGCGAAAGTCTGAATCCTTTGATAAGTTCAAGGAGTTCAGAACTGAAGCAGAAAAGCAGACGGGTAAAAGTATCAAGTCTTTTCGATCGGATCGAGGAGGCGAATACCTATCGGATGAATTTATTGGGTACCTGCGTGAGCATGGGATCGTATCCCAGTTGACTGCACCAGGGACACCACAACAAAACGGTGTATCTGAGAGGAGACACCGAACTTTGTTAGACATGGTTTAGACTATGATGAGTTATGCAATATTGCCACCTAGTTTTTGGGGATATGCCCTAGAGACGGCAGCATATACTTTGAACTTTATTCCATCAAAGTCAGTACCTCTAACTCCTTGGGAGCTGCGGTTGAAGCGAAAGCCAAGCCTACAGCACTTTAGGATTTGGTGTTATCCAGCACATGTGCGGAAGGACAAGCGAGATAAGATGGAGTCAAAGACTAAGGTATGTCTATTTGTTGCGTATCCAAAAGGGACAAAGGGTGGTTTATTTTATGATCTTGAGGATAGAAAGGTTGTCGTCTCGATGAACGCCGTATTCCTGGAGCAGGATTATTTAATAGACCATAAGCCCACCAGTAAAGTAGTTCTTGAAGAATTGCTTGGTACAGATGGGAGTACGCAGACAGAAAACGTAGTAGGAGCCGATACCACTAAGATAAACGATACTGTAGAATCGACTCCTATGGAATCATCGCAGACTCGTCGCAGTGGGAGGACCACAAGTGCTCCTGATAGATACATTGGATAAGCCTTTATGGTAGATCCAGAGTTTCAGGAGGATAATCCTCTGAACTATGACGAAGCGATGGTATCCTCTGACCATGCAGCATGGCAGGAAGCCATGGAGGCAGAATTGACATCGATGTCCCAAAACTCAGTCTTAAAACTTGTAACACCACCTCACAACATTAAACCTGTTGGGTGTAAGTGGGTATACAAAAGAAAAAGAGGTCCGGATGGTACCGTTGAGATCTACAAAGCTAGACTAGTTGCTAAGGGTTATACCCAGTGAGAAGGGATCGACTATGACGAAACCTTTTTGCTAGTGGCTATGCTTAAGTCTATCCGGATTCTCTTATCCATTGCAGCTCATTATGATTTGGAGATCTGGCAAATGGACGTTAAGACTGCATTCCTCAATGGGGATTTGGAAGAAGACATCTATATGTCTCAGCCTCTAGGCTTTGTCGCAAAAGGTAAGGAAAGTCTGGTGTTCAAGTTGCAAAGGTCCATTTATGGACTGAAGCAAGCATCCAGAAGTTAGAACATGCGTTTTGATCAGGCTATCCAATCTTATGGATTTGAGCAGAACGTGGATGAACCATGTGTTTATAAAAGGAGCGATAAGACTGTAGTAGTTTTTCTAGTGCTTTACGTAGACGATATCCTGCTCATTGGAAACGATGTTGGAACGTTGTCTACAGTGAAGGTGTGGTTATCCTCTCAATTTGACATGAAAGACCTGGGTGAAGCTAGTTATGTTCTGGGGATCAAGGTAACTCGAGATCGCCAGAACAAGACTCTCTTGCTGTCACAGTCAGCCTACATAGATACTATCTTGGTCAGATTCAGTATGCACAACTCCAAGAAGGGACCGGTTCCATTCAGACATGGAATGAAATTGTCCAAGGATTAGGGTCCTAAGACTCCTAAGGAGAGGGCAGAGATACAGAAGATACCTTATGCTTCGGCTGTAGGGAGTCTGATGTATGCTATGCAGTGCACGAGACCAGATATATGCTATGCAGTAGGCATGATGGGCAGGTATCAGTCAACTCCGGGTCCAGGGCACTGGACTGTTGTGAAAAGTATACTCAAGTATCTCCGTAGGAAGAGAGATTATGAGTTAGTTTACTCTTCACAGGAACTAATGCCGATTGGATATACGGATTCTGACTTTGCGTCAGATCCAGAATCCAGGAGATCGATGTCAGGGTTTGTGTTTTCATTAGGAGGAGGAGGAGCTGTCAGTTGGAGGAGCGTGAAGCAGGGATGCATCGCGGATTCGACGATAGCGGCTGAGTACGTTACGGCGTGCGAAGTAGCTAAGGAGGCGGTGTGGCTCAAGAAGTTTCTTACGGACTTAGGATGCGTACCGGGAGCTCAAGATCCTATTGTCCTTTACTGTGATAATAGTGGAGCGGTAGCACGATCCAAGGAGCCAAGATATCACCAGACGAGCAAGCATATCGAGCGGAAATACTACATTATCCGGGACTTGCAGAAGCGAGGGGAGGTTGCAGTGACTCAGGTGGCGTCTGTAGATAACATGGTGGACCCTTTCACAAAGGAGTTGCCGACCAAGGCTTTTGAGAAGCACGTGGATGCCATGGGAGTTAAGATTGTTGTTCCTCGCTAGGCCAAGTGGGAGATTGTCGTAGCTCGTGTGTCCTTAGCGTGGATTTTCTGTATTAACATTAATTTAGATGCCTTTGGTTATTGCTTTAATTAGAATATTACTATGGTATATGTTAATACACATATAATAAAAGGACCCTAGGGAACACAGTAGGCCACTGAGGCACATGGTGGATCCATGCTTGGGAGACCCAGTGGACCAGTTCTGTGTAGACCTAGAACTAGTTCACAGCTTAGGTGATGCCAGTCGCTTCACCGAGAACAAGCTGTTGGCAAGTAGAGGATGTGGTGAAGTCTCCACCACGAGAACGTGGGATTCCCATTCACTTGACCAAGCACGATGATCGTGTTGAACAGGAACCAAGACGGTGCATAATTCAGTGATTCAGACACTGGTGCAGAAACCGTCTTACTACTATAGATAATCCATCCTTAACCCTGAGGGACATGTACACTGGACCAACCAGTTGTGTAGTGCTTTGATGTGCCAACGTGTGCGGACCTTCCATAGTCCAATACCACAGTACGTTGGGTTACCCGGCTGGCGCTTGAGTGACATGTAATCCCTACAGATTATTCGACGTCCAGTGTTGGATGGGTACGTTTTTATGAGTCAATCTGTCCACACAGTTAACCCAGGCTGTGGGTGCAAATTTTGGCAGAAGTCTACCAACTACCACGGGACCCACCGGCCCTGCCTGGTGGGCCCACGAAGACTACCACGGGACCCACCGGCCCTGCCTGGTGGGCCCACGAAGACTACCATGGGACCCACCGGCCCTGCCTGGTGGGCCCACGAAGACTACCATGGGACCCACCGGCCCTGCCCGGAAGGCCCACGAGCCTGTGGAATCCCCCAGAAGACGGTAGCGGGGCCCACTAGCTTTACCTGGAGAATCCCCAGATACGACGACAGAAACCGCCATTTAACCCAGAATTCCCACCAGAGAATCCTATAAATAGCAGTGCCTACGAATGTAAAAGGATCCGAAAATTCTGATTTCCACTCTGAGATCTGACTTTCAGAACCAGAGCTCTGGGATTTTCAACTTCTGATCTACCATCTCTCCTTGATCTTCTTTTCTCCTTAAAAGAGATCAGAGGATTTTCAGTGACACTCGGCCTGTCGAGGTCACTTCAACTGAAGTGTTAGTGAATTCGGGTTGCTCCCTATAGCACGGAGACGTAGGCTTCGGCTGAACTCCGAGATCACATCTCGTGTCACAATCTCTCTGATTGCATATCACTTTCTATTGACTTATCAAAGGCTTCAACTTCAATCAACAGATCGACCAATGATCTCCGACGTCAACTTCGACTCCAATTGACTGGTGCTGCGAGAGTCTTCGGGTCGGCACGAAGATTTTCCCCCACAGTTTGGCGCCGTCTGTGGGATTCGAACGAGAAGCCGTGTCCTCTCAATTTCGACTACTAGATCAATAGCCAAACTTCCTCGCCCCCTCGGTTGCTCAAACAACTGATCGGACATCGGCAACCTCGTTGTACCCTTCGCACTCTGAATGGCGAGAACCAAATACCAGGGTCAACCAGAAGGAAGTAACACTCAACATCAACCTCGTCCTGAGACTCGTTCAATGAGTCAAAGGCTCAACTTCGGGCAGCCCCTTGCTGTCCCCGAGATGGGGGTTCACTCAGGAAGTGGAAGATCAGTCGATCGGCCGATCGCCCCTTATCCTCATCAATCAATTGGGCAGACTGTCCGTGCTCCTGCCGAAGATCCTCCATCGACATACCAAGTCTCTGCAGTCGATTTCCAATTGCTCCAACTGGCGAAACAAAACGCCACCCTCACCGCTGAGAGGGATGATCTGAAGAAGGCAGCCTCCGAAGCTGGAATTGCTATTCCGATCCCCTCCACAAGTGAGAGGGTTGATCTTCCTCGATATTCAATTCACTCCGAACAACGGAGGTCGATAGGCACTGCTGCCCTCGAAAAAATTCGTCGTGATCCTACTCCCTCTGCTGCTCCCTGGAAGCAGAGTGTCTGGGATCGTCTTGACGACGAGTCCTCCCAATCCTCTTCTGGTCGCAACTGCGACAAGAGGATACCTTCAAAGATCAACATGCCAAGGAAGCACCAAATGAAAGGCGCTCCTTCAAAGAGCAGAGTCTCCCCTTCCATTCCACTCCAACGTTGACTTCGATCGGACCTTCGACACCGACTTCAACCGGCAAATACTTCAATGCCTGAGCAAGACCTTGCGATCTTGCCTCTTGACCCGCCTCTAGGTCGAGGACACGGTCGTAGGGACGGTTACTCCTCTGCCGGGCCTCTACATCGAAGTCTCTTCGAGACCACCTTTCCAAGAGGATGGAGAACTCCTATCCTCCCCAAATTCAACTGCATCAGAGGAGATCCAAGCCTCCACATACTTGCCTTCAAGCAAGCTCTAACGCCACACGAAGAGGAAAACAACGTGCTCTGCCGCACCTTCGCGGGAAGTCTCGATGAGCCTTCGCTCGACTGGTATCACAATCTCCGAGCTGGGTCCATCACCCAGTTCGGTGTTTTGGCTAACCTCTTTGTGCAGCACTATCAACTCAATCTAAAGCCAGAGAAGAAGCTCGACTCTCTCTACCGACTGAGGATGGGTGCAGACGAGACTCTCCGCAGCTTCACGAGGAGGTTTCGCAACGAGCATGCTGCTCTCTCTGGAAGACATCTGGATGATGAAGCCATCATGTTGGCTTTCCAGAACGCTCTCCGCTTCGATCTACACATCTACAACGACTTCATCCGCAATCCCCCTCCTTCTCTGGGTGCAATGTTTGACCGAATCCAAAGGGAGATTGAGGTGGAAGACGATCAAGTCGCTCGGAAAGGGCAAGAAACTAAGAGAAGGCCTGCTGAAAGAGAAGCTCCTAAGTATGCTGCAAAGGCTCACAACGCTGAAGCAGCAGCCCCTCCGGCCAACAAAAGATCAAAGAATGATGGGCATCGATCTCCGACGAAGACCACTTTCACTGAGTGGAATTTACCAGTCGAACAGATACTCGACCGTATTCAACACGACGAGTATCTTCGGAGGCCCAATCCTCTTCAGCCAAATTCCAAATTCACAGCAGACAAAACAGTCTACTGCGAATTCCATCGAAGTCACGGCCACTCTACTGACCGATGCTATCGGTTGAAGTTCCATCTTGAAGACTTACTACGAGAGGGCCACCTTCAAGAATTCGTCAACAACGGGCACGATCAACGTCGAACCTCTGCCAAGGGGAAAGAAGTGTGTTGGATACATCAAATCTCTTCTAACCGGCAACCAATTTCTGTGAAGGCCAATGTCTTTGGCATTCATGGAACCTTGCACAATCAAGCTTTGACCGGGAAGGAAGTGGATCGGCAGGTTCGACGCATCTTCCAAGTTTAATCTACTGCAAATAAAGAAGATACTTGGATCGAGAATCCCATCGAAGGTCTTGCTTGGCCATCCATAGTCTTCAACGACACCGATCTTCAAGGAGTTCATACTCCACATCGAGACCCCCTGGTCTTGAAACTCATCATCGACGGAAGCACCGTCAATCGAATCCTCATCGACACCGGGAGCTCTATCGACATTATGTTCTCAGACTGTTTCAAACGTCTGGGACATAAGTATCAAAGCCTTGATGTCGTCCCGACTGTAATTACTGGTTTCAATGGTGAACAAAGTATCATGGTGGGCGAATCGAGATTCACCCTCGACCTCAGCCGAGAAACTCGAGTCTCGGTGAGGTTTGCAATTGTCGAAGGAGTCTCCAGCTACAACGCCATCCTCGGGCGACCATTCCTCCACCAGATCAATGCTATCTCCTCCTCTTACCATCAACTACTCAAGTTTGCAACTGGAGAAGGCATCGTCTGCATTCGAGGCGATCAGCAAGCTGGAAGATCTTGTGAAGCTGCTGCTGCCAAGACAGATTGCAAGATCAACATTGCTCCTCCAAAACGGCCATGAGATGAAGCTGGTCCCTCTTCCAAATAGCAATCAAAGGAGATTCCGCTGACCGAACCTCCACCAATCGAATGGGAAGCATCACCTTCAATAGAATAAATCATCCCGATCAACATAGGCAGTGGAGATCTCCCTCGATAAACTTTCATTGGTACCGGTCTTAGCGACGCAGAAGCGCAAGACATGGTATCCTTCCTCCAGTCCAATATCGACGTCTTCGCCTGGTGTTTCGAAGACATGCCTGGTATCAATCCAGATGACGCTTGCCATTGACTTGCAATCAAAGAAGAAATGAAGCTTGTCAAGCAAAAGCCACGCACCATCCGACCAGAGCTGCAAGTTGCTGTTCAAGAAGAAATCACCAAGCTACTCGCAGCAGGTTTCATCCGTGAAGTAGAGTATCCTACTTGGATCTCTAACATTGTTGCTGTTCTAAAGAAGAATGGGAAAGTCCGAGTCTGTATCGACTTCACCAACCTCAACAAGGCTTGCCCCAAAGACCCATTTCCCATGCCAAGGATCGATAGACTCGTCGATGCCACTGCTGGCCACGAGCTATTGTCCTTCATGGATGGGTATTCTGGATATAATCAAATTCCACTTCATCCAGACGATCAAGAGAAAACTTGCTTCGTGACTAGCCGAGGTCTCTACTGCTACAATGTAATGCCATTCGGCCTCAAAAATGCTGGATCTACCTATCAAAGGTTAGTCACAAAAATGTTCGAAGATCAGATCGGTCGCAACGTCGAAGTCTACGTCGATGATCTCCTCACCAAGAGTTCCATTCGAAGCAAGCACCTTTCTGATCTGGCAGAAACCTTTCAAGTTCTTCGAAAATATCGTATGAAGCTCAACCCAGCCAAGTGCGCTTTCGGAGTTCAATCTGGCAAATTCCTGGGTCATCTTGTGACCAGGAGGGGTATTGAAGCCAATCCCGATCAAATTCGAGCCATCATCGATATGCCTTCACCTACAAATCGAAAAGAAGTTCAACCCCTCACTGGAAGGTTAGCAGCACTCAATCGATTCATCTCAAAATCTTCCGACAAGTGCAAACCCCTCTTCGACAAACTACGAAAGGCGGATACATCTGGCTGGAGTCCAATCTGTGAAGAAGCATTTCAAAGCATCAAGAAATATCTGGTGCAAGCTCCTATCCTGACTGCTCCATTGCCAAAAGAAGACTTATGGCTCTATCTCGCCGTAACTGATCAAGCAATCAGTACAGTCTTAGTCAGTAGAAGAGAAGGCTTTGAGCATCCAGTCTACTATATCAGCCACACTCTTCTTCCGGCTGAAACTCGCTATTCAAAAACTGAGAAGGTCATCCTGGCCTTACTCACTGCATCGCGTCGTCTCCAACCATACTTCGTCTCCCACCAGATCACTGTCATTTCAGAACACTCACTCAAAGATATCATTGACAAAGCTGGTCGAGCTGGTCGAATGACCAAATGGGTGATCGAAATGAGTGCTCTGGGGATTCAATTCGAACCTCGCACTTCTATCAAAGGTCAAGCAGTCGCTGATTTTCTAGCTGACTTCCCAGTTGAAGACCCCATCACTTGGGAAGAAGATGTCGACATGCGCTTAGAAGATAAAGACAATACTCTGATCGTTCCTTCAACAAAGATTGATCCAAATCTTGAGGCTATTGCTGTGACTCCTCCATGGAAACTCTATACTGATGGAGCTTCTAGTTCGATCGGTTCGGGAACTGGGATAGTCTTAATATCCCCCGAACTTGATCATCTCCAGAAAGCCACTCTTCTTGGGTTTAATGCCACTAATAACGAAGCTGAATATGAAGCACTCATTTCTGGACTCGAAATGGCGAAATCTCTGGGGGTAGATCGAATCATCGTCTACAGCGACTCCCAATTGATCATAAGGCAAATCAATGGAGAATACACAGCTCGTGAAGAAAGAATGCAGTTCTACTTAGCCTTAGTACGACGTCTTCAACAACGTTTTACTATAACTGAGTTCGTTCAAATTCCAAGAGTAGAGAATCGTGAAGCAGATGCTCTAGCTAATGCTGCCTCCGTCCTTAGAGACTCACTCGGAGGAAGACAAATACAAATTGATTATCAAGAAATGCCCAAGACCATCCCCGATCAACAGATCCTTGCTACTACAAAGAGATCTGGGGGTGGAGATCAACTTGCATTGAACCTCACTACTACTACAAATGAGCCTGAAGACTAGAGACGATCAATCTTTGATTTCTTCAAGCATGGCAAAATGCCCGAAGATCCAAATCAAGCCCGAAGACTTCAAAGGAAGCTCCCTTGTTACACTATTCAAGAAGAGGATCTATACTTCAAATCTCACAACGGGATGTTACTCAAATGCCTTGGTCCTGAGCAAGCGCAGGCAATCCTGATTGATATCCACTCTGGAGCTTGTGGAAATCATTCGGGAGGAAGATCTCTTGAAGCCAAGACGAAGCTACAAGGGTACTACTGGCCAACAATGGCAAAAGATGCTCAACAAATTGTTCAAAGATGTGAGCCATGCCAAAGACACGCTCGAGCCATCCATCTCCCTGCAGATGAGCTTCATCAACTATCTAGTCCCTGGCCATTCCATCAGTGGGGGTTAGATTTCTTAGGTCCTTTCCCTCCAACTCCGAGCAAGAAGAAGTATCTATTGCTGGCCACAGATTACTTCACCAAATGGGTTGAAGCTGTGCCCCTCTTCCGAGAGACTGACGATGAAGTGATCAAATTCATTCGGCACAATATCTTCTCAAGATTTGGTACACCTCAAATTCTCGTTGCTGACAATGGAGCTCAATTTGATTCCGACAAATTTCGAGAATTCTGTCTGAACAACGGTATCAAACTATTCTATTCAACTCCAAGATATCCTCAATGCAATGGTCAAGCTGAAGCCTCAAATAGAGCCATACTTGGTATACTCAAGAAGAAACTCAGCGACAAGAAAGGATTGTGGAAGCAAGTCCTACCTGAAGTTCTTTGGGGGTATCGCACAACTCCGAGAAGATCAACAGGGTTCTCACCCTTTCGTCTAACATACGGATCGGAAGCAGTACTCCCAACAGAAAATATATCAAGCACTTTGAAGACCAAAGCCATTGAAGAAGGGATCAATGAAGAACTTCGGATCAATGATCTAGACTTCTCCGAAGAATTACGAGATCAAGCATCACTTCGTGTGGCCAAATACCAGCAGAAGATCAAAAGAGCCTACGACAAGAAAGTCTACAAAAGACAGTTCCCAGTAGGTAGTTTAGTTCTCAGAGCAGTTTTCTACAACACCAAAGAACACAGCAGTGGGAAACTTGCTCCCAACTGGGAAGGTCCATACATCATCGAGTCAGTTGGAGGCAAAGGCTCCTATCGACTAATCTCGCCAGAAGGAGATAGGTTGCCACGAGCTTGGAATTCTAGACACCTCAAGCTGTTCTATCCTTGATGTAAATTATGTGATGAATAAAAATCTCTTTCAAGTCTTCAAATGTGCCAGTGTTCAGCTTTTCAATTCAAGTTCTGAAGCAGTTTCAAGTTATCTATATTCAAATTACCAGGTCTTTTAACAAGTTGGGGAGTTAGAGTTGCAACTCAACCCCTTACTAGCAAATGTTAAAAACTGACCATATTCAAGTTACCAAGTCTTTTAACAAGTTTGGGTGTTAGAGTTGCGACTCAACCCCTTACTGGCAAATGTTAAACTGACTTTCAAATTTCAATATTCAATTTCAATCAATTTCTACATCGTTTAACAGGTTTGGGTGCTTGAGTTGCGACTCAACCCCTCACATTCAAGTGTTATACGAATTCAAGTTTCAATTTTCAAGTTGCAATAAGTTTGGGTGCTTGAGTTGCGACTCGACCCCTTACATTCAAAAGATTATATCTATTCTAATGTTATTAAGATTATGATAGTCAAAGGCATTCAACTCAAGAGACATCCAATTTTCAAACACCAAGAAGATCTTCTATTATCAAAATATGCCAGATACAGGAGTGAGCTGATACATTTCAAAAAGTTTACAAGTACAGCAACGAAGAAGGAGAAAAGTCTCAAGGCTTGGCCACACTCTTCGCATGCGACTTCTCCCCCTCAGATCCATCACGAGCTTTACTCGCAACCGATGCCTTGGAAGATCGGACACTGGCAACATGGGTCCTAAGTGCTTCTGCTGCCTTCTCAGCTGTGTCTCTGTAGCTCTGGCATTCGCTCCGCATGTGCTCCAGCTCCTTCTGGTGGGTCTCCTCCTTAGCCGCTGAAGCAGCAATTTGAGCCTCCAGCTCCTTTATTTTGGCCACACGTTCGAAGCCCAAGTTTTCGATCCTAAAGAATCGATTCTTCAATCCTAGGAGTTCATGACTCTGAGCCTCGTATTCGTTCTGCCAGCGCTTGCTCTCCAGTTTTTCCTTGCGAAGGGCCTCGGTCTTGACCTTCAGGGCCTCTTTCTTTGATTTTAGAGACTCCCTCAGCTGATCTCTCTCCGCGCTTACAGCCTCCAGGGCAGCAGTCAAACGAGATATTTCGGTTGAAGCTTCTTTTGCTCCTGCCTTCATGAAGAGCTTGGTAGCGACATTCATTACTGCTGAGTTCTGCAAAAGAACAAAAGAGTTGAATTATTCTGAAGGAAGATACGATTCAAATGATCGATCAAGCAGATGCACCTACCAACAGGTCGAGTCTATCGAAAGCTTCATCCAGAGTAGCCCCCGGGAGGTTGCAGAGTTTCCTGATCACAGCAGTGGGGTGGTTGATATCAACGTCACCCAAGCTTCTTATTGTTGGAGTCAATCCAGCAGGTGCACCTACAATCAACAAGAAATCAAAGTGTTAGATTATTTCCAAGCTTCCACGATAAGACAATCGAGACAAGTTAATACAATTACCTGAGGCTTCAACCCTCGGCTCTTTGCCCTTCCGGCGATCAGAGCCATCCTGAGGGGTCGACTTCTCCTGAATAGAAGTTGGCAATGGTTGAGGTTGAGGAGCCTCATCACCCACTCTACTTTCCCTCTCCAAATGGATAGGGGAGGAAGCATTCCGAGGAGGTGAGGCCTTTTCTCCCTCTTGTTGCCCGACTGGCTCGGTGAGTCCTGCCACCATGGCAGCCACTTCCTCAGCCAGAGAACGAGAGGGGGGTGGGGGTTGCTCAACCTCCACACCCCCGCTAGTTGTTGCTCCTTCAATGCGAGGAACGTCAGGGGGAATTTGATCGAGGGGCGTGGGGTTGCTTCCAACCCCAGCACTCCTCGATAGTTTTATTTTGAGGCGCATCGGCCTCTTCAAATCATCGAACTTGTAGGTGGGAACCGCCTTTGGGCCATCACCTTCTGCGTAGAACTTCTTCCATTTGACGGGCTTTGACCTCGTCAATGGGAATAGGAATCGAGTCCTCCCCCGTTGCACCACCAGTGGGGGTGGGAGGAATTTCTTCCTCACCACCCCCGTTTTCACCATCTCCACCAGAGGGGGTGGAAGACAGATCATCCTCGCCGTTCCCTTCCTCGTCCTCGTCATTACCACTATTATCGTGGCTGTTGAGCCGCTAATTGGTGCGAATTATCCATTCTTTATTATTCTTATTGCGTTAATTTCCTACGTAAAACTCTCATACTATATGTAAACCGTATGAGTTCTTTGAACTACTGTATAATAGACTTTCATACGGATAAAATGGCATATTAGTTCACTTTCATACACATCATACATGAAATATATGCAGCTCGATAGTCAATTATTCATCATTTTACTATAAGAGACTGATAAATGTTGTATATTTATTTTGCAGGAAATGGAGTCCATCCTCGATGCACGAAGCGATAGCTGATCATAACTATGCATTGGACATATATCACCCAGTGGCAGAGATAATAAGATAGTGCACACCAATAATTGTCAAGCAGAAGAACTAGCATGTACTGGAAGAAACTGCAAATTATTAGAGCTCATGAAGGAGATGCTCATGACAAGACCGGAACGCACAGCTCAAAAGTGAAGTAATAAAAAGACACACCCGAACTCGGAGTACACCTCAACTGGCCACCTTTTCTCTCTCCTCTCTTCTATTCTTTATCCTTTCTTTTAGTCATTCTTAAATCCATCTCATCTGATCAAACGTCTCAGAGCCAAAACACCCCAAGCTTTGCACATCCGACCCCCATGTACCTACTCCCTCTCTATCATAGCTGCCCATCATCTCATGCAAATGCAATCAACTCAAAAACCATGCATTCATTACATCCGAGGCCACAAACCCGACTCGATCACAGCCGTCCGATCGCCCATCCCTTCCATGCACATGCATGCATGCATGTGCCACCACAACGATCTACCTCTCATTCCCACTTAATCACAGCCGTCCCGGACCTTAAAACCCCATTGCATCATCAGCTCTCCTCTCTTTTCCTCTATTTAATCCCAGCCGTCCGTTACAAGTAAAAACCCATGCATTGAGTAGTCATTGCAGTCATTCCACATGCATACAAATCGCAGCCGTCCGATCCTATAATCCAATACCCAGCGGCCCTTTTGTTTCCCTCTCTACCCAATACCGGACCGAAACTCATGCAGCCGATCCACTCTTGGACCCAACTATGCATGATCACACATCTTATTCTCTCTCTAATCATAACCTTCCATTACATCCAAATCAAAACCAACAACCCATGCAGAAGATATACACGTGCCACCTTATCCCAAGTCAACCCGAGTTCCCATCTCTTTTCTCTCTAACCGTCAAAACCCAGCCGAGATTCCCTCCGGATCTCCTTGCGATCCAATAACCCATTTATGCGGTAATCCCAGCCGTCCCTTGAAACCCAAGCCCAGCACCCCATTACACCCAACAAACCATGCATGCGATCACAACCTTTCATTGCATTCAACTCATCCGTGCAAATTAGCCCATCTCCATTTACCCATCACAGCCGTTCCCACTTCCACGAGCCTTGCAGCCATCAACCTGATGACCTCCTCTTCACCGAACCTAGTTTCTCCTCTCTCTAAAACCGTCCGAGAATCCCCTCGCTATCGCCATGCACAGCTGTACCCGAGCTAGCCACCCCATTCCGAACTTCTCTCTCTTCCTTGCCTCATTTGCACCCCGTTTCTCTCTCTAAACATTCATTTCTCTTTCTTCTTTATCTCTCTAGATTCCAACTGATATCTCCTCTCTCAACCCCAGCTGTACCCGGCCCTCTCTTCCTATCTTCATGATTTATTCCCCATTTAATTTACTCTTCTTTTTCCTTATTTAATTGTCATGCAAATCCCTCCCCCATATGACTAACCGAATCGCCCATTTGCTGTGATATCCTCTTTCCATTTTCTCCCTATTTTTTTAGCTGTCATCCGATCCTTTATTTCTACCTAAAAACCCGACCAGATCGCACCCCATTTCTCTCCCTTATTTCTCTCTCCCAGATTTCTCTCTCTAACCCCATGATTCTCTCAACCGACCAGCACAGCTGAGCCCAACCCAGCCGATCACAACCATCCCTCCTTCTACCCCTTTTCCTGCAATCTTTCGTACCATTTCTCTCTCTCTCATTTATTCTCTTTCCTGTCATATCCTATCCGACCCTTCCTTTTTCTCTCACAAATTCATCTCCTTTATTCTCACTTTACTTCATACCAACCCAAGACATTTTTACCATACCTGAAACCTTGGGGTGCAAGTTTGAAGACCCTATAAGTAGGGGGACATGGGCATGAAGAAAGGGACATCAACAACATCATCATCACCATCCGAGTTTTTCTTTGAGAGAGCTTTTCTCAAAATTCTGCAGAGATAGTGTGAGGTGTGTGTGGGTTTGTAGTACTGAAGGAAGGTTCAAAGGTTGTTGGGTGTAATCGGTGTAATCGTATTTTCATACTAGAAGCTCTTTATTTTATGTTTATGTTTGGTGTAACCGGTGTAATCGTATTTTCATAATAGAAGCTCTTTATTTTATGCTTATGCTTTCTTCTTCCGTAATATTTTATTTTACTTCGTTTATCGTAACAATAATCATGGTCGGCTAAACTCCCTTCCGCCAGGGAGAGGGAGTGTATGCCATGATAAATAGTGAGTTTCTTCTCTTATAAGTTGCTTTCGATTGCGCTTCATATTTTTACCTCTTAGTTAGTCGATTTAAATTCTCAAGTGAGAACCATCATCCATCCTCTCCTAGAGATTTGGGTGATGGTTCAAAACTCCAACATTGAACGTGTGACTAAGATGGTTAACATTGTTATTTTTGGATCTAACTTTCACTATATAAAGTCTCACAATTGAGCCAGTTGTCCTTCTTCACTATAAGAAGGAGTTTTGGTTTTTAAAATTTTGAGGGTATTATATAACGAAATTAGATAATATGTGCTTTAACTCTAAACCCTCCGCTTGAGACGGTAAAACCTCCGCTCTCGAGTGTGGATAATAGAAAGCAACATTACAAGAGAAAGTAACTTCCTATCATGGTTTATAAATCCCTCTCCTAGGCGGATTTCCTCTTTATATTTTCTAAAATTATCAATTATTAGTATTAGTTCTAAGATTTACTTTATAAAATAAAATAAATCATTTTACAAAAATTTGAAATCCCTAAAAAGTAATCCAACCTCCCTTCAATTTAATTTAGTCTCACTTGTGATCTCTTTTCTCTAGGTATCTAATTACGTGTGGTTCGATCCTTACTTGCCATATACTAGTTAAAACTCTCTAATTTATGTATGCAGGTATTGAGAAATTTTGATAAATTACTTCACTTCAACGACATAACAAAGAGGTAGTTATCAGTGGCTGACATTTTCAGTTTCTTCTTCTTCCTCGGCGCTCCCCTTCTTTTCTTTTTCTTCTTCTTCTTCATTTTTCTTCCCTTCATTTTCATCTTCCTTTGGCTTGATAAGGGTTTTTCGCTTCTTCTTCACGTGGCCTCTTTGGAGCACCAACTTCTCATCCAAGGTAGGCAATCGGCGCCTTGCAGTGTAGATTTTCTTCTCGGCCCGAACCTTCCGGATGATCTTACCCGTATGGGGGTCCTCCTCATAGTCAGAGTATAGGACTTCATTGTCCTCGTATCTATCCTTTGATCGGTGGAGGAGATTGGCCTTGCCATATCTCACGGGGCAGTTGGAAAACTGCTTCCACGACCTGGTTCCACAGGTCAACTCCAGAAATAGATTATCGATTGCCCCAGCCCTCTCGGAGGTCCAGGCATAGATGCCTCCCTCGCTGTACATCTTCACTGCATCATGCACGCTGTCTCGGGGGGTGTCGGGCACTGACATGGATGTCCATGCGCCGGAAACAGAGATAGGCCAATCTGTGTACAGTTTGTCCGATGGAACTGTATCAGTTAGCGGGCGCAGCGGAGACACACCGGTCAAATTATAGAATGGGCTGTCCCTCCTGTAAGCCCACCGGTAGTGGAAGAAAAAGTATCCAAGCTCGATCCGAGCGTCTTTACCTTCTGGGATGGTGGAGTAACAAGCCTTCAAGTCCTCTTGAAAATCAGACTCCACGCGGCAGAATGCGTAGATAATTCGCCAGGCGTTCCCAGTGACCTGCCCCGGGCAAAGGCCAGAGGTGTTCAGTAATCTTGCCGCGAAGGGTGGCAGAGGTAGACACAGACCGCAGTTGAGTTGGCCGACGGTTACAATAGTTCCCATGACCTTCTCATTGCTAGCAAAGCTCGTGAAGACGGTCTTCTTGTCGATGCCGAAAGCAGTCTGGATGCTAAGGAGTGAAGGCTGTGCCCCTTTCCCTTCTGTGAAGAAAGAGAGCAGTGCTTGCCATTTCTTTCTCTTCGTATCCGTGAACTCACCACCTATATTGTACATATACTCCGTCTCCTCTGTCAAAGGCATGAGCGGACCCAGAACAAATTTCACTTTCGGGATATGCTCTGGCCTAGATGGCGCTGAAGCAAATCCTACGCCTTGGTGCCTCTTGCCCAGTTGGCCAAGTTCGGCAAGCGCGGCCTTGCCTTTGCCACGACCCCTCGGAGGGGAGGGAACTTCAACAACTTCAACAATTTCCTTCCCTTTTCTCTTAGAGGGAACCGTACCGGACTTCTTCGAACTGCCGGAGGAAGCCATCTGATCGATCGAGCAAAAGCAGAAATCGGGAGCAAAGAGTCTGGACTTCGAAAAATTTTGGAAGCGTGAGGCGAAATGACAGCCGGTGAAAGCTTTTGTACCCAGGGTAAAACAGGTGCGCAAATCGAGAAGACACGTGTCTTCACCATATCAAATCGCGTGTTTTTGTAGGTACACGTGGCATCCATCCGTAGCAAGCGCAAAAACAGGCGAAACGTCGGACCAGACGAAACGTCGGACCACCGGTCCACGTGAACCAAATGGTCCAAGCGAGTCACCGGTCTGAGTAAACCGGACCGCCGGTTCAAAGCCACGTTCAAGCCAACCAAAGATTCAAAACAGGAAGGATCAAGCTCCATCAATGTTCGAAACTCTGCCGAAAGAATCGAAGAACGAAGCAGTAAACCTTCTCTGAAGGGCAGGTTCAAAACTTTATATTGATCTGTCAAATTTCTACTGGATCTGGCAAAAAACCAAGGTTTTTTGCCGATCACTCGAACCTTGACCGGATATTTTTCACCGATCGGACAAACCTGTCCGATCGGTGAAAATCATTCGATCGGTCAAATTTCTATTGGATCTGGCAAAAAACCAAGGTTTTTTGCCGATCACTCGAACCTTGACCGGATATTTTTCACCGATCGGACAAACCTGTCCGATCGGCGAAAATCATTCGATCGGTCAAATTTCTACTGGATCTGGCAAAAAACCAAGGTTTTTTGCCGATCACTCGAACCTTGACCGGATATTTTTCACCGATCGGACAAACCTGTCCGATCGGTGAAAATCATTCGATCGGTCAAATTTCTATTGGATCTGGCAAAAAACCAAGGTTTTTTGCCGATCACTCGAACCTTGACCGGATATTTTTCACCGATCGGACAAACCTGTCCGATCGGTGAAAATCATTCGATCGGTCAAATTTCTATTGGATCTGGCAAAAAACCAAGGTTTTTTGCCGATCACTCGAACCTTGACCGGATATTTTTCACCGATCGGACAAACCTGTCCGATCGGTGAAAATCATTCGATCGGTCAAATTTCTATTGGATCTGGCAAAAAACCAAGGTTTTTTGCCGATCACTCGAACCTTGACCGGATATTTTTCACCGATCGGACAAACCTGTCCGATCGGTGAAAATCATTCGATCGGTTAAATTTCTATTGGATCTGACAAAAAACCAAGGTTTTTTGCCGATCACTCGAACCTTGACCGGATATTTTTCACCGATCGGACAAACCTGTCCGATCGGCGAAAATCATTCGATCGGTCAAATTTCTATTGGATCTGGCAAAAAACCAAGGTTTTTTGCCGATCACTCGAACCTTGACCGGATATTTTTTACCGATCGGACAAACCTGTCCGATCGGCGAAAATCATTCGATCGGTCAAATTTCTATTGGATCTGGCAAAAAACCAAGGTTTTTTGCCGATCACTCGAACCTTGACCGGATATTTTTCACCGATCGGACAAACCTGTCCGATCGGCGAAAATCATTCGATCGGTCAAATTTCAACTGGATCTGGCAAAAAACCAAGGTTTTTTGCCGATCACTCGAACCTTGACCGGATAATTTTTTACCAATCGGACAAACTTGTCCGATCGGCAAAAATCATTCGATCGGTCAAATTTCCTACTGGATCGGTCAAAAAACCATGTTTTTTGACCGATCACCCTATTCTTGACCGGTTGAATTTTGACCGATCGGTCAAAATTTGACCGATCAGTCAAATATGACCGATCGGTCAAAAATTAACCGATCGCAACCGATCGGTCAAATTTCCTACTGGATCGGTCAAAAAACCATGTTTTTTGACCGATCACCTGATTCTTGACCGGTTGAATTTTGACTGATCGGTCAAAATTTGACCGATCGGTCAAAATTGACCGATCAATCAAAATTAACCGGTCAGTCCTTTTTTACGCTAACACGCGACAAGTTTCTTCGTGTCCTTTTTTCAAAACAGGGAGTTGCTGTTCTTTGCACCAAATCCAAGCCAGCCAGAAGGCAATCTAGCTAACTTGGAGGGGGTAACTGTGGGTGCAAATTTTGGCAGAAGTCTACCAACTACCACGGGACCCACCGGCCCTGCCTGGTGGGCCCACGAAGACTACCACGGGACCCACCGGCCCTGCCTGGTGGGCCCACGAAGACTACCATGGGACCCACCGGCCCTGCCTGGTGGGCCCACGAAGACTACCATGGGACCCACCGGCCCTGCCCGGAAGGCCCACGAGCCTGTGGAATCCCCCAGAAGACGGTAGCGGGGCCCACTAGCTTTACCTGGAGAATCCCCAGATACGACGGCAGAAACCGCCATTTAACCCAGAATTCCCACCAGAGAATCCTATAAATAGCAGTGCCTACGAATGTAAAAGGATCCGAAAATTCTGATTTCCACTCTGAGATCTGACTTTCAGAACCAGAGCTCTGGGATTTTCAACTTCTGATCTACCATCTCTCCTTGATCTTCTTTTCTCCTTAAAAGAGATCAGAGGATTTTCAGTGACACTCGGCCTGTCGAGGTCACTTCAACTGAAGTGTTAGTGAATTCGGGTTGCTCCCTATAGCACGGAGACGTAGGCTTCGGCTGAACTCCGAGATCACATCTCGTGTCACAATCTCTCTGATTGCATATCACTTTCTATTGACTTATCAAAGGCTTCAACTTCAATCAACAGATCGACCAATGATCTCCGATGTCAACTTCGACTCCAATTGACTGGTGCTGCGAGAGTCTTCGGGTCGGCACGAAGATTTTCCCCCACACAGGCCTGGTGGTTGTCAGTATGACTGATGATGTTCCGGTTGCTAGGCATAGCACCGGAAGGTGTGTGGTGTTATAGATGACAAGTCATCAAACCCTAGTCAGATGATCGATCGGGATCTGACGGTGCTCCCCACCGCCCGAGTCGTATCATGGCACCAGTAATAGAAGGGACTAAGGATTATCGGAGTATAGTAGAGAACAGGGTTATGAGGGAGTAACATAAGTTTAGGATCACTAGAGTTCAACTCGCGTCGCACTCTGGGTGGCTACACGGGTTAATCGGATTAGGGCTGATCAACAGAACTTTCGGTGTGTCACCGGAACAGTTAATCAGGGATCCGGTTGGAGCTAGAGATCCCAAACCCTGAAGGTTCCACCCTGTCATTGCGTATAGGAATTGTTCCCCAACCTGGTTGGATACGTTGGATGCGAAGTAGCGCGATGGAGCGCAAGCCCAAAGCCTAAGAACCTAATTCACATGTGTTAGGGGCCGTAGGGTTATTTTGGTAAATACTAAAATATGGCTCAGAATATATTGAATATGGATCTTAGAATGAGCGAAATAATTCCAGGAGCTCATAGGCGCTGACGGAACTCGATTCCGAGTAGCGCACCTCACTCAGTCTCTCTTTCAGTTTTTTACTTTTCGTGAAGGGCGTTTTCGTCCAGGCATCACGATAGACATTGGAAACCCTGAAAACCGCCCCCCTTTTATCCTAATCTACTAGGGGCCGGCCCTAGCTTCCTTGAAGCACTAGGGGACCAACCCTATAAGTAGAATAGGGAGAGGGAGGGCCGGCCTTATGTGCTCCCCCTCTCCAAAATCCGAACCCCCCCTTCTCCTCCTCCTTTGTGGTTTCGGCCAAGGAAGAAAGAGGAAGAAGAAGGGAGAAGAAAGAGGAAGGAAGGAGAAGGAAAAAGAGAGAAAGAGAAGGAGGAAATCTCACGGCTCGTCATCGTCTTCGCAACGAATTCCTCCGTCGGCTCGTAGTCCTTGCACTCAGAAACGGGATTTCGAGGATTCCTCAATTCGCAAAGGACAAGGTGTTATCCGATAGCTTCCCTTGCGATTCAGGTGCAGTTCTTCATCGTTTCATCATCTCCGGATCATAGATCCATAAGGTATGATAATTCTAAACACCTAACTAGATGCATGCATATCTTCCGTAGATCGTAGTATGCCTCTAGGGTGTCCGCACATATGCTAAGATCATAGATTTGCATGTAGATTGTTTTATAGAATTAATTGTAATGAAACATACACCGTATGATCTTCGGATCTATCTTTTGCTTCCGCTGCAACTCTGATAAGCGGATCCAATTCCAACAGGATCTCCATGCTAGACCAGACTGGATGGTCCAACGGTACACGTATCATCATCTGGTGGGCGTGGCAAAAAACCCCTTCTACAAAAGCCCCCTCTCGGTCCTTGGTGTCTAGACTACGGGCCGAAAGTCCTCTCCGCTAGGATTTCACCACACGTCCTGAATCGGAGCGACTGCTCGGTAACTTTTCGGGCGATCATCATTGTTCTGGACATGGGGGCTGCACTTCCTTTGATCTTAAATGCGAGATTTAGCTGCCGAGGTGGTTTATTTCCCGACCATTGGATCTTTATCTTTCAATGCCCAGGATCTCCCAAACATATCAACTCTTGTCGATTCCGAAAAGCGGGTGATGTTTCAGCGCTTCAAGTACCTCTTCTTAGTGTGAGATCGGGGTGCCTATTCTTCTCCGTTGTATTTCCTTCTTCTTCATCTTCTCCCACCCTTCTGCGAACCTCATTTTCGTACGGCAATAGCTCATCGTGTAGACCTCTCGACTCTTTCTCCGGAGGAGCAGCTCTTTGTGTTGAAGGAAGAAATCCCTTTCCTTAATCGATGTGATGTGCGGCCCACCGACATCACCACCTTCGCTGAACCTAGTCATACTATCATATTTGGTAGGCAGCTGCGCGCCGGCTTGCCTCTGCCCCTAAGGCCTTTCTTAGGGTAACTTCTAGCTTACCTCCACCTCTGTCCTCGCCACTTGGGTGGGAACTCCTGGCGGATCCTTCACTGCTGCTATGTCCTCTATACACGGGGGGTGGCGGTCACTCTTGACTGGTTCTTCAGTAAATCCCATGTGAAGAAGGCTCTGTCTCATGGAGTCATGGGGGTGTACTTCAGCAATCGTAGCGGAGTAGCCCCGGTATTTGACAGGTTTCCAAACTCTGATCTGACCTGGACTGTTGCTCCCCTATACCTAGCCGGTGATTGGCAAAGTGGGTTTCCAGTACCGACCTTCTGCATCATTGTGCCCGACGGTATCTCTCGCCGCTGTCGGCTTCTCAATGGGGTTGCGGCATGAGAAGAGCAGAGGCATATCGATACCCGAATCTCTATCCTCTACGGGCGCACGCCAGTACACTGGGAGGCCATCTTTGACTCAGAACCCAGCTGGTCCGTAGAGGTCTCCATAGCTCAGGTCGGGGAAGCGCCTCAAGGCATTCTCGGCAAGAGTAGCCGAGGGGGCGGGGGGGCGTCCAGCGGTGGCGAAGATGGCGGTGGGAGCTGCAGCGGCGATAGCAATGGAGGCGGCGATGATAGTGGCGATGATGATGATGATGGCGGTGGTGATGATGGATGATATCCCCAAATCGATTCCTCGGGCCATGGCGACAGTGGCTGCGAGGGTGATGTGTCTGGGGAAAGGGCCCATCCGATCCGATTTATCAGGTCACCCTCCTATCGATTCTTCTGAGGCAGCCTTCCCTCACTTGGGTAATGACCACCTCCGGTCGAGCAGCCATCATGACGCTTGAGAAGAGAAGAGAGTTTGACGGCTCCGGTTCTTCCTTTGGTGGGGCCTCGTTCGGAAGGGCCAGGCGCGGCCGAGCTAGTAGCTCCTTCGGTTCCGTCGGTCGGACCGGATGGGCCAAGCGCGGCCTATGGTGATGCGAGCATGGCTGTGCTCGCAAAGACAGAGATGTAAGTTCCCATCAAGGAGAAAGCATCGACGAGGGGTATCGTCCCAAGCGCGAAAGATCAGCCCCAGTCCACAGGTAAGTCCTTGAGTGGTACTTCAAATATCCTCCCCAGCTTGTTGAGCACTTTGTCTCTCGTGCAGTTGGGGGTGAACGATCTAGAGTTGAGGTTGCCAAAACATCGAGGTGGACCTTCCGAGACCCGCTCAGTAAGAGTAGTCAAGCCTGACGCCCTACTTTTCGACCCCTTCTAATCTTCTGAGAGGACGACAGAGGGGGTTGTCCAATTCTGGTGGATGATACCTCCATGGACCCTCGGGTGGCTCTGGCGCTATCTCGGAGGTGTGCTCTTCCCGAGGACTACAATAGAGATCTGTCCATGTTGTGGGGCCCCTTTCTACTAAGCTCAATCTCCCACCTCGTTCAGGTATGTGCACCTTCCAATCTTCAGTAAGGAACTGTGCCTCGAGTACCTGACCACCTTCTTCCTCGCAGGGTCTTATGGACCTCGTTCACATCAACGAGCGAGTGGGGCAAGCAGCTCGAGAGCTTCTCCGGCTCTGTGAGCTATACAACCCCTCTAGTTACTCAACTAGTCCACGAGCTTGCTTTCCTCATGGAGGAAGTGGAAAAGGGAAAGAGGGGTGGGAGATGCCCGTCAAGGAGGTAGTGAAGCGAAATGCGGCGACGACACAGTTTTGGGGGGAGTTGCTTACCCGCAAAGAAACTCTGAGGTTGGGGCACTCCAAACCAAAGTAGCACACCTCGAGCAACAGGTCGTCGGTCTTCAAGCGAACCTCGTCAAGTTCTAATCCTCGCTGGAGGTGAAAGGAAAAAGAGAGGAAGATGGTGACTATCCTCGCCCAGGGACTATAGTCCGACCTGGACGATGCGAAGGTGGCCTATGTGAGCCTCCAGACCAATCTTGCTACAGAGAAAGAAGCATGCGCGGACGAGGTGGTTGCCCTCCAGGAAGCCCATCAGGCCGATTTAGCAGCAAAGGATCAGGAGTGAGCTGTCGAGATCGTAAAACTCCGGCATCGGTATCTTGAGATAGTCGAGTCCCTTGATTGAATATAGCGCCTTGCGGGGCCGGTGTCTGTACTTGAACTTTAAAATTCTGAATGAAGAAATCTGCCTTTATATCCAGTGTGTTAACGACTTTGCATCTCTGCTCGCACCCACTTAGATTATGGGCGTGCTTGACTTATACCTTTGCGTTCGCACCAATTCGTGTGTTCCTCATCATCTTTGCGAGGGTATGCTGACCGTCGTTGTCGCTTCGAACCGTCGTGTGCAAGTCTCTGGAAATTCATCTATCCACGTAATCCCGAGGCGTTCGCACCAAGGGATATGGTGAATTGTGCCTTCAATGCTCTAAAATAACCGCTTACCTCGAGAGATTATGATCAATCGTGGATTTCGTGCTTCTTCATAATTGCCCCCTTGGCTATAGAGGCGGTTCATGGCCGTCTACTGTCATCACGATGAATCCGAAGACTTCTTCTTCCGTCAAGCTGTAGCAATGCCTTCCCCACCGAGTACTTTGCCATGGATGGGATCTTGGAGGAATTGGAAGGCGGGTGGAAGGCGGTCTTCGTTAGAGGAGAGCACGTAAAGGGGGGTCACGTGTGTCCCCTATGACTTTGTTCATCATAGGAGGGCACGTAAGATCCGTCGCTAACACCATCCCTGGCGTCGGGGGTCTAAGAGCTGTGAGGGGAGGGACAACCCCGATCCCTCCTTTATTCCAGCTCTCAGATCCATGCTTTGGATCAATGCGAGGGAGTCGCCGCAGGGGTTGCCCGAAGGAGGGACTCCCTCGGGAGGACTCATCATCTTCGAGCAGGACTCCACCTCTTTCTCCATCATTGGGCAAGAACTATGCCGAACCAATTGTTGGAAATAATTCCATGGTAGAGGCTCACAACGGAAACGATTTTGCGGTCGAAAGACCGTTCATGATGCACGTTACACGATTTAAACTTTCATAGAAACTAATCTACATATGTGTGCATGTGTATGCACATGAATCGAAAACCCTAACGGTAATCTAGCGTGATGATTAACTAGCATGCATGCAAATCATAATACTCGCTAGATCTACATGTCAGATTACACATACCTTTCGTACGGATCTTTTAACCTCGGAGAATTGTCTTCTTTGTCGATGGAGACGGAAGATCGTTCGCGAAGATACCGATGGTACGATTGGAGACGTTGCCTTCTTGTTCACCCGATCACACACGATGCACGGAACGTCGCTCTCGGATCTCTGAGTGCCTCCGAAGAACGACCCTTCTCCTTCTTCAGAACTCCACGCGAGGAAGACGAAGTTGCAAGCGGGAAATAGGAGATTAATTAGGGAGAAAACTAGAGAGATGAGAGGGGAGGGGGGTTCGGTTTTTGCCACACATATGGCCGGCCCCATATGCCCCTTTATATTGGGCCGGCCTACCCCCTTGGATAAGGATCCAAGGGGATAAAGACCTCCCATAATTATCTCTCCAATCTCACCCTTTTACCTCTCCATGTATTTATCCGTTTTCCCACTTTTTAGGGCTCGACTTTATCCGTTTCTAAGCCCTATCCCTATCTATATGGCCGGCCCTATAGATGAGGGATTCTCATCCCTACAACATAGGGCCGGCCCTAGCAAGGTCTCCCACTACTAGGGTCGGCCAACAGTGAGGTCCGGCAGAGTGAGGTTTTTACTAAAACACCCTGATGCCTCATTTTAACCATTTCTAGTGTGCGATACCTAGCGGCCATTTCTTAAATGATTTCTACTAGTTACCTACGATTAACTGAGGCCACCGGAGGGTGCCTCTAGCAAAGTCAACTAGTCAACTCGCAGCACATCCCGGTGCATTGCACCTATGCAGCGAAGTTCACTTGTTGCTAGGGATTACTACGTGCGCATCTGTACTAGTCTCGGGCATAACCCTTAGTACTCGTACGTAGTTACGCATCTACCGTGCTCTAGTGCCAAGCACACACGGAGTGTATTCTTCTTTCTTCCTCTTTAAGCTTATGGTGTTCCGAGGAGATGGTTTAAGAACCGTACATAATGTTGATAAGGTGGAACCATCAGGGACCGGGGTTCATGGCTTCCAACTCAAGCTCGATCGACACACTACCCGAGTGTACCATCGATCCTCTGAGCTCGAGTTAACCTGCGTAGCCACCCAGAGTGCGACGCAGGCTGCACTCCAATTCACCCAGACTTACTATGTTCTCCATCATACCCCTGCTCTCCGCTTAGTAGTGGTAAACCCGCTGTCCCTCCACTTGATGCCATGATTCACTTCGAGTAGTGGAGACTACCGTCAGACTCGAATAATCATATGACTTGGTTCCTTCCAGGTTGACCTATACATCGTACCTCTGATTACCCCGTCGAGTAATCGAACTCGGTCAACAGTCAAACTGGTGACCACCAGGCCTGGGTTTGGTACAGTATAAGTCACACCAAGGAACGCACCTCCCTTCAGGGGTGTGGATGCCCTGCAGGAGTGACACGCTAATGCAACGCCAGCCGGGTAACCCAGTACACCGTGGTTTTTGATCACTGCATACGGATCCTCACACATTGGTGCGCCAAAGCACCATGCAACTGGTTAGTCCATCAGACGTGGTTCCTCAGGGTTTAGGACCGTTTTACCCTAAGCAGAAACACGGCTTAGTGTACCAGTGTCTGCTCACTGATCTGTACACCGTGTTAGTTCCGTTCAGCCACAGACACTGTGCCTGGTGATAACCATGGTGAAGACATCCCATGAACTGTCATCGCCAACAGCTTAATATGATGAGGCGACCAACCTGATCATAGCTGCAAACTGATTTAGATTATATGGGACCAATCCACTCAGTCTTCAACTCAGTGAACTACCATATAACCATGGCTCTCTGTTCTTAAAAGAACACGTAACTATGTTATGCACCTATATGCATCTCATATAATAATAACTATTAATCTTTATTAGACCAAAACATAAAGTTTTACAAGCTTAGAACACATCAATCCTAACACCAATATTGGAGATGTGGTTAGCAGCTGATCGTTATCCTTGAAGAAACTGGCAGCGGGCCAGACATTGGAGATGAGATCAACCATGGGCGCATTGGCTTCTTTCTTTCTTCTTTCTGTTCTTCGATGTAACCGATCTTGAAGGGAATAATATTTTTTAATTACCCTTGCTTCTAATCTTTTCTCCTGCAATCCGAGTAGCATGCTGAATATCTTCTATTGGGCTCGTAGGAATCCCTAGCCCCCAAGGGCGTACTTCGCTCTATTAAGGGTGTGGTGCGTCCTTAATGGTGTGAGACTTTAAAAGTCTGATCTCCTTAATGGTGGGAGACTTTGAAAACTCTGATCCCTAGGCCCTAAGGGCGTGTTTCATCCTGTTAAGGGCGTGACGCGCCCTTAATGGTAGGAAACTTTGAAAAGTCTGATCCCTAGCCTTCAACTCGAACGTCCTGCGGGGGATGCTAAGGCATCGGACCCCCAGGTTCTCATCTGCAGGCCCCTTAGCCTTCAGCTCGAACATCCTACGGGGGATGCTAAGGCATCGGACCCCCCAGGTTCTCATCTGCACGGCCTCAAGGGGGATACTAAGGCATCAGGCCCCTTAGCCTTCAGCTCGAATGACCTGCGGGGGATGCTAAGGCATCGGACCCCTAGGTTCTTATCTGCATGGCTTCAGGGGGGATGTTAAGGCATCAGGCCCCTTAGCCTTCAGCTCGAATGACCTACGGGGGATGCTAAGGCATCAGATTCCTAGGTTTTCATCTGCACGGCCTCAGGGGGGTGCTAAGGCATTAGGCCCCTTAGCCTTTAGCTCGAACGACCTGCTGGGGATGCTACGACATTGGACCCCCAGGTTCTCATCTGCACGGCCTCAGAGGGGATGCTAAAGTATCAGGCCCCTTAGGCTTCAGCTTGAATGACCTTGCGGGGGATGCTAAGGCATCAGACCCCCAGGTTCTTATCTGGATGGCATTAGAGGAGATGCTAAGACATCAGGCCCCTTAGCCTTTATATCAGACGACCTACAGGGGATGCTAAGGCATCGGACCCTCAGGTTCTCATCTGTACAACCTTAGGGGGGATGCTAAGGCATCAGACCTCTTAGCCTTCAGCTCAGACAACCTGCGAGGGATGCTAAGGTATCGGACCCCCAGGTTCTCATCTACACGGCCTCAGGGGGGATGCTAAGGCATCAGGCCCCTTAGCCTTCAGCTCGGACGACCTGCAGGGGATACTAAGGCATCGAACCCCCAGGTTCTCATCTGCACGGCCCCAGGGGGGATGCCAAGGCATCAGTCCCCTTAGCCTTCAGCACGGACGACCTGCGGGGGATTCTAAGGCTTCAGACCCCCAGGTTCTCATCTGCACGACCTCAGGGGCAATGCTAAGGCATCAGGCCCCTTAGCCTTCGATATGCATCACGCTTCAGGCAATTACATCATCTTTGACCTTAGCTTCTTTATCACGATGGTCTCATACCTTCACGCCGCATCACTTTCATTTCCCGAGGAAGTATTCCGTCCCGATACGATGGTTCGGTTCTCGAGCCCTGTTGCTTTCTCTGACTAACCAGCTATTAGTAGATTTCAAGCTAGGGTCATTTCTTATCATCGCTTTTGAGATCTTTCATCTTCTATGGATGTGGTCGATCGTCGTTCGCTTCAGTTTCATCAAAGGAAAGCACATAATCGGACCGAGTCCGGTTCTCCACCCTTGGCTGATCTCCTGGGGTCTCCTTCTTGGGCCCTGGAGAGCAAGGTGGTGCTCGAGGTTAGCGGCATTGGGAAAGGGGGAGGAGGCTTCAACCCTGACCCTTTCCCTCTCCGCCCACCCACGCCGAGCCTGCCGAGAGTTCGTCAGAGGTGAAGGGCTAATGCAGGAGTCATCCGGGGAATCCTCCTTCCGATTCAGTGTAAGGCAAGGTGGAGGAGGAAGGTATGCAGGGGTGGATCCGTCTGCTCCAATTGTCTTCATACCGTGCCAGTGTTAGAATTGATAAGGTCTATAGCTCGTAAAAACCTATAGTTAAGCTATATATGGTTGATAGCTTAGGATTGCATCTTGGTACGTACCTTAGTACGTATTCTGATTACAGAACAAAGAGCCATGGCTACATGGTAATCCACTTGAGTAGGAGACTCAATAGACTGGTCCCATGAAACCTAAATACGTTTGCAACTCTGGTTAGGATTGGTCGTCCTATCAGGATAAGCTATTGGAATGATAGAACGTGGGTATCTCCACCACGGCCATTATCAGGCACAGTGTCTGTGGCCGAATGGAACCAACACGGTGCACAGATCGATGAGCAGACACTGGTGCACTAAGCTGTGTTTTTGCTTAGGGTAAAATAGTCCTAAACCCTGAGGAACCATGTTTGGTAGGCTAACCAGTTGTGTGGTGCTTTGGCATACCAATGTGTGAGGGTCGAGATATGTGACCCAAAAACACGGTGTACTGGGTTACCCGGTTGGCATCGCATCAGCATGCCACTCCTGTAGGCCATCCACAATCCTAACGGGAGGTGTGCTCCTTCGTCTGACCTATGTTGTTTTAAACCCTGACCAAGTGGTCATCAGTTAGACTGTTGATCGGATCCGGTTACTCATCAGAGTAATCGAAGGTACGACGTATATGGTCAACCTGAAAGGAACCGAGTCATATGAGCACTCAAATCTGATGGTATTCTTCATCACTCGAGTTGCTTCATGGCACCAAGTGGAGGGACAACGAGTTTACCATACTAAGTGAAGAGTAGGGATATGCGGAGAACATAGTAAGTCTAGGGGAATTGGAGTGCAGCTTGTATCGCACTCTGGGTGGCTACACAGGTTAACTCGGGCTTAGAGGATCGATGGTACACTCGGGTAATCTGTCGATCGAGTCTAAGTTGGAAGCCATAAACCCTGGTCCCTGAAGGTTCACCATATCCATATTATATACGGTCCTTGTACAATCTCCTCGAAACACAGGACGCAGCTAGAGGAAGTGAAAAGTCCAATCCTACGCTTCATGAGTGCTTCAACTAGTGTACGATATATGCGTAACTACGTGTGTGCGCTAAGGGGAAACCCTAGGTAAGTGCAGAGATGCATGTAGCAATCCCTTGCCACAAGTGGACTCTGCCACATGGATGCGATGCACCGAAACATGTTGCGAGTTAACTAGTTGACTTTACTAGGGGTACCCTATGGGCACCTCAGAGAATAGTGAAATCACTAATGCACTTCACTTATGTGTGCCTTGCAAAGTCTCGTACACGAGGGACGACCAACTTATAACATAGGGGTGTTTGGGTCAACCCATGCGCCACTATGTACTAGGGGGCCGGGCCTAGGTGTTGGGAGACTGGTCAAGGCCGGCCTCCTTGTTTATTGGAGGTTGTTGCCTTCAATAAAGAAGCCATTCATAAGGGATAGAAAATGGGCTGGTTTTGACCGTTTTCAAAACCAAGAAAGAGATAGAGATAAAAGGAGAGATAAAGAGAGAGGTTTGAATTGGTCAAACCTTATCCATTAGGGGCCTTATTCAATGGATAGGCCGGCCCTATATAAGAGCCATGGGGAGAGGGGGAACCGGCCATGCTAAGCCATAAGGGGGCTAGCCATCTATTAAGGCAAAACCCTAGCCACCCCTTTCTCTCCTCTCTTTTTCTCTTCTCTCTCGTCTCTCTCCCTTGCTTACGCCATTGGATGACGACCCGTCTTCCTCATGTGGGGTTTCATAGAAGGAGAAGACTCGTCACATGGAGGCACTCAGATATCCATCGATAAAGTACCATGCATCGTGTAAGATCAGATGAACTAGAAGGCGTCTCCCACAAGCTTTTGCAGTCCAGAATTTGCACAGAAGATTAGCGATATTTTTGTAATTCTGGGAGATACAGAAATCCAAACGAGGTGAAACTTGTTGAAAAAATTATGTCTCGAATTCATCTATTTGCAGTCCAAATTTTAGCTCAATCGGAGTTCGGAACATAAAGTTATGACCATTACACCGAAGGTATATAGAGCAAATCCGAGCCCGTCTCCATTGACAAAGAAGAAACTTGTCGCGGTGAAAGAATTCACACGGAGGTATGATCTCTAACTTGTAGATCTAGTGTAGATAGAACTTTTATGCATGCTAGATTGTTCTTCTCGCTAGATCGACATTAGGGATTCGTATAGTTGTCATGCTAGATTCATACACATACGTGTAGATCGTTTCGATGAAAATTTTGATATGTAACGCACACTATCCTCGATCTTCGAACGTACACTTTGCTTTCGCTGCGGGCCTCTACCATGGAATTATTTCCAACAGCCGAATCTTTGGGCTGGCGAGGAGCGACCATTGGAGAGCAATCCTCTGTCACTCTCCGATTCCGCCTCCTTTTTGTCGGGCAGGCCGAGCAGTACGAAGGAGATCTCTTCTATGGTGCCTTGCCAATGGGGTGAGAGAAGCCTTCTGACTTCTCTTCAGTCGGCATCATCTGGTGGTGCGAGAAGAGTTCATCTTTTCTTCCTCATTGGTAGGGACGTTCTTCTCGAAGGTCGTCGGGCGCGGCGGCAGTGGGGACTTCGACGACCGTGTTTCATAACACGAACTGTAAAATAGGCCTTGAGCTCTTCAATTGTAGTCTTTGTAAGAATGATGTACCTTGTAATTGAATTGTTTCTTTTTGGTTGCATCTTTTTATTCTCCGTCGAGGACGATAGATAGTTTTTTTTGTGCAATTTTCTAGTTGTATCTTGGTTTGAGAATCTTCAGTCCAGCGCTCTGTTCTCTGGCGAAGAACCAATTTTTTTATTTATAAGGAGTTATCTTTCATTTGCAGCCGAATTCTCTACCGCCGTGCTGAGATATCTAGACTCTGCTCCACCTAGCTTGTCATCGTTTGGCAAACCATGACGCTGGTGAGGAACCTTAGCTTGGACTCACCTCACCCTGACCTCTTTATCGGGTACCAAACTTAAGATTGGGTTTATCTTCATTTCATCAGGCCGTGGCGCCGGTGAGGAACCTAAGTTTGGACTTACCATGGCTTGATCTCTTCATCGAGTACCAAGCTCAGGATTGGGTTTGTCATCATTCATCAAGCCACAACGCCTTTAAGGAACCTAAGTTCGGACTCACCATGCCTTGATCTTTTATCGAGTACCAAGCTCAAGCTTCAGTTTGTCATCGTTCATCAGGTCTATCTCCGATGAGGAACCGTGGTTCGAACTCATCAAACCTCGATCTTCCATCGTGTACCGAACTAAGGTTTGGGTTTATCATTATATCAGGTTTGTCACCGAAGGGGAACCGAAGTTCAGACCCCTCATGCCTCGACCATTGGTACCGAGCTAAGGCTCGGGTTTATCATCATCATCAGGTCTATCACCAAAGGGGAACTGCAGTTCAGACCCCTTATGCCTCGACCATTGGTACGGAGCTAAGGCTTCGGGTTTATCATCATCATTAGGTCTATTACCGAAGGGGAACTGCAATTCAAACCCCTCATGCCTCGACCTTTCCAACTTCTTTATCGATATATCACCGACGAGGAGCCACAACTCAGACTCATCATGCCTCGGTCGTTTTCTTTTATCACCGGTGAGGAGCCGCAACTCAGCACTCACCATGCCTCAACTGATTCATCAGGTACCAAGCTAAGGTTTTGGGTTTTTCATCAAGTCTATCACCGGTGAGGAACCATGGTTTAGACTCACCATACCTCGACCATTTTCATCGATTGTCGAGTTGTATTAGTCTCAGGCTTACAGCAAGCACCCTACTAAAGGGAAACTTGACCTATGACTTTAGAAGAAGAGATCTGATTGCTGACGAACCAATCCCCCCAACTCTTACGCATCATAGGGTTTTCGGGCGATGACCCAATCTTCAACTCTAAGAAGGGGGGGTGGTGTCTCTCTTATCATGGAGAGACTAACCCCCTTGCAGAGAGTGGAGGATTTGCCATGCGGTAAATAACAACCCGACCTGAGTCACGACCGAAAACTATTGACGCAGGAATTGCCATTCTTTTATTTCAATCATCCCAGACTTCTTCGTTTCAACAATAGCATTTTTTCATATTATTTGTGTTCCATAGATGAAGAAGATAGTGACCTTCCGCGATCTTCAAGTAGTAAGCTCCTCAGGGGATGGTTTAGTCAATGATGTACGACCCCTCCCATCTTGCTTTGAGTTTTCCATGCACTGGATTCTTCATGTGGGGGGTCATATGTCGCCAAACGAGGTTGCCTTTCTGAAAGACTATAGCTTTCGTCTTTTTATTGTAGGCCCGTTTCAACTGCTGGACGTAGTTGGCCAAGTTAGCAGTAGCTCGGTCACTTCTCTCATTCAT
Source organism: Chamaelirium japonicum (assembly GCA_947650365.1). Lineage (NCBI taxonomy): Eukaryota > Viridiplantae > Streptophyta > Magnoliopsida > Liliales > Melanthiaceae > Chamaelirium > Chamaelirium japonicum. Next base: position 18,595,147 of record OX393551.1, read on the forward strand.
TAGGTCTAGGCTGCTCGCCATCCATTCATCGTTCATCCCCGAACTGACGGCTCTGGATCGGGTCGTCGGGTATATCACCTTCGTCAGAATTACTATTTCTACTCCAAAGGCAAGGGAGAAGGGCGACTCCTAAGTGGATCGCCGAGGTGTTGTTCTGTAGGCCCAGAGTATGCCATTCAAGGCTTCATCCCAGAGCCCCTTTCTTCTGTTGAGCATCTTCTTCAAGTTTGCAATGATGGTCATGTTCGTCACCTCTGCTTGACCGTTTGCTTGCGGGTAGTGAAGCGAAGAGAACTGGATCTCTATGCCGTAGTATCTGCAGTAGTCCTTTATTCGAGCCGATCTGAACAGGGGCCCGTTGTCCACGATCAGGGTTTTGGGCACCCCGAACCTTGTGATGATGTGTTCCACGGGAAGCGCTCTACGTCGACGTCTTTGACTGTTGCTAGAGGGACGGCCTCCACCCACTTCATGAAGTAGTCAGTTGCGAGTAGCAGGAACCTCTTCTTATTGGGGGTGGCTTGTAGAGGCTTGACTATGTCCAGCCCTTATTGCTAAAAGGGCCAAGGAACATAGTGGCTTAGGAGCTCTCCGACGGACTAGTGGATGAGTGGCGCGTGCTTCTGGTACTACTGGCATTTCCGACTGAAGCTGATGGTGTCGGCCTCAAGAGTAGGCCAGTGGTAGCCTGCTCGATTGACTTTGTGCGCCAGTGATCTTCCTCCAGAGTGATTACCACATTCTCCTTCGTGTATCATCGATAGGATCTTGTGGGCCTCTTCTGGTCCCACGCACCTCAGGAGGGGTCCCTTGCTCGATCTCCCGTAGAGCACCCCTATCGTGATCTGGAACTTCTGTGATCTTTGCTTCACCTTCTGTGCCTGGAGATGGTCTGCCGGAAGCTGTCTCATGGTGATGTAGTCCCGGATCAGGCTGGTCCAATCAGGGGGTGATACCGGGTGTGGCCCCGAGTCTGGTAGCTCCGCTGGTGCAACATCGATTATTATCACATCGAGCTCGGTGGACGGGCTCTGCTTGACCTCCACCATGAGGTAATGTAGCTCCATCCCTCCGAGAGATGATGCAGTGTTTGCCAAGGCATCGGCTACTTTGTTCTCTAATCGAAAGAGGTGGAGGATGGTTGTCTTTGAGAATCTGCTAAGTTTCTTCTTCGCCAGAGATAGGTAGACCACCATGCGAGGTTCGTGGGTGCCGTAGACACCGTTGATCTGGTTTACCACGACCAGGGAGTCACTGAACAACTCACTAACTCCCAAGTCCTCAGCTGCTTTGATTCCAGCAATCAAAGCCTCGTACTCAACATCGTTGTTCGTTGTCGGAGAGTTTAGGTGTGTCGACTTATGAATCACGACACTCTCTAGGAAAAGTATCACGACTTTGATCCCCACACCTAGGCTATTTGATGAGCCATCGACGAAAATTCTCCACTCGCCCGATGAGGCCCATTTGCTTGGTCCCACGTCGGGCTCTTTCACTCACCAGGGGTCTTCTTCGTACGTCATCTCCTTAGCATCCTCCTCTACAGGGAAGTCGCTCAGGAAATCGGTAAATACTTGGCGCTTGATGACCACTCGAGGCTCATACCGGATGCAGTATTGGAGCAGCTCGGTTGCCCATCTTCCCAGCCTTCCAGCTTGGCCGACTTCCTTTAGAGCTTGTTTTAGCAGATACTCCATTATCACCCTGAAGGGGTGAGAGACAAAGTACGGACGAAGCTTCCGCATCGTGTGGACCAAGGCGCTGGCCACTTTTTATATCCTTGTGTAATGGGTTTCCACATCGTTCATCGTTCGGCAGATGAAATAGACGGGCTTCTCGACCTAGGCATTGACCCGGACTAAAACTGCGCTAATAGCCACCGTGGTCGCCACCAGGTACACTCCAAGCTCCTCTCCTGAGCTTGTTGCGATAAGACCGAAGGCTTACTCAGAATTGACTTTATCTTGTGGAATGATGCTTCCTTCTCGTCGTCCCAACTGTAACTTGACCCTTTACGTAGGGCATAGAACAATAGTTTATAAACATCCGACCGAAGGGTTACTCAGAATTGACTTTATCTTGTGGAATGACGCTTTCTTCTCGTCGTCCCAACTGTAACTTGACCCTTTACACAGGGCATCGAACAATAGTTTACGAACATCTGAGAACTTGGAGACAAAGCGCCGCATCGCCACAACCTGCCCGTTAAACGACTGGATCTCCGTTATCGTTCGTGGGGGAGGCATAGCAAGCAGAGCTTTGATCTTATACGAGTTTACTTCGATCCCCCTATGTGTCATCAGGAATCTAAGGAACTTCCCCGAGGAGACCCCGAATGCGCACTTCACCGGGTTTAGCTTCAGGTTGAATCTTCGAAGGATTGCAAACACTTCTGCGAGATCTTCGATATGGCCCGGACTGCTTTGGCTCTACACTACCATGTCGTCGACGTATACCTCGACTATTCGGCCAATCTGGGCTGCGAACATCTTAGTTACCAATCGCTGGTATGTCGCTCTAGCATTCTTCAGTCCGAATTGTATCACCTTGTAGCAGAAGGTTTCTTAATCGGTGATGAACGCCACCTTCTCCTGGTTATAGAGGTTCATGGGTACTTGGTTGTACCCTGAGTACCCATCCATGAACGACATAATCTGTGTCCCCCGCCGTGGAATCAACTAATGCGTCAATCCGGGAAAGCGGGAAGGAATCTTTGGGGCAGGCCTCGTTCAGATTTGTGAAGTCGACGCAGACCCGCACCTTTCTATTCTTCTTCGGTACAACAATGATGTTTGCGAGCCAGTTTAGGTATTCAACCTTTCGAATAAAACCAGACTAGAGCAGTCTGTTGACCTCCTCGTTCACAGTCTCCCTCTTGCGGTCAGAGATATGCCTCTTCTTCTGCTTGACAGGGATCGCTTCTGCCCGGACATTCAGCCAGTGGCATGCGACCTCCGGGTTGACTCCCGTCATATCGACATGACTCCAGGCGAACACATCGCGGTTCGATTAGAGGAACTGCAACAGCGATGCCTTCTCATCAGGGGACAGAGCACTCCTTACATAAGTTCGCTACGGGGGGTGCCATGTTCCCAGCTCGACTTCATCAAGCGGTTTGATCGAGGGTGCCCCTACCTATTATCCATGCGCTCTTGTGCAAGGGCAAGGTCATCTTGTGGTTACTACCCCCTTCGGTAGCATGGCTCTGCGGAAGACCCACCAGCACATACGGCCTCAATCTGCGCACGGGTCACTGCATGTTGGTCTCCCTTGATGCGGAGTACCTTCCCTCCGGTATAGAACTTTATGCATTGATGCTTGGTGGACATGATGGCATCCATATCGTGCAGCCATGGTCATCCCATGACCACATTGTAGGGTGACTCCATGTTGACCACGATGAACAGGACCTAGCGTGCCGCAGGTCCACCGACCACCGTCAGGGTGATCTCTCCAGCTACCTTCGCGGTTTCTCCGGCGAAGCCGGCCATATAGCACGGTGGTTGAAGACTCCAACTGCTCGAGAGTAAAGCTGAGTTGGTAGAAAGCTCGGAGATATATCACCTTTATGGAGCTTCCCATGTCCACGAGACATTAGTGGACGTTCCATTTTCCAATCATCAGCTGGATTACAAGGGGGTCGTTGTGAGGGAGGCTCACCCCCTAGAGGTCATTCTTGTTTAAGGTTAGGCCTTCCAGGTCTTCCAACACTCTATCCTCCTGGGTACATGGATGATGATGTTCACCGTCTAGATCCGGAGGACCTCCTTCGCTCTCTTCTACATGGAATTCACCGAGGGGGTCGGCCCTGACCTACATTCGTGAATCATATTCAGCTGTGGAGTAGCTCGCGGATCTAGCCGCTCAGGTGACGGTGGTTGCACAGCTCCTCTGATGCGGGGGGGGGGGGGGGGGGGGAGGAGGAGGTAGACTCCTTGAGGTTGCGCTATAAACTCCTTAAGTAGCTCATCCGGCGGGATCGGGTTGCACTATAAACTCCTTGAGGTACCCCTTCTCAATGAGATCCTCCACCTCGTGCATCAGGGCCCGACAGCAGCACATGTCGTGGCCCCGACCTTGGTGATACTTATATTGCTTGTTCTGCTCCCGTCCCTTAGTTATCCCTTGATGTGCTAGTGTCGGCTAGCGTACATACCTCTCATTCTGAATTCATTACAGGACCTCATCCGAAGGGTGCGTAAGGACAATAAACTTTCTGTTCCTCCCGTCCGTCGGTCCCGAGCATTCCGAAAACTTGAGCTTGGCACCTTGGCTCATTGACTCATCACGGTCAGTCATCGTCTTGATCTCATACTAATATGGGTGTAAAATCTAACTAACATCCGACAGTCGGACCCGCAGCCCTGCCTAGAGTCCACGAGTACGATGGTAGGACCCACAGCCCTGCTTGGGGACCACGAGTACGACAGTGGGACCCGCAGCCCTGTTTGGGCCCGCTTGCACTATCTAGGGTTTGATAAATCCCTCCGGGTATTTATCAAACCCTGGATATTCCTAGAAATATTCCTAGAATATTCCCTAGATAAACCAAACCTCTATAAATAGCAGACCCTGTAAATTATTCCAGATTCCAAAATCCAAACCATAATCCCACTTTCTATTTTTCAGAGCTCCTTGAGCTTTCTAGTTTTCATATTCCCTCTCCACCCTCTGTTATTTTGTAAGAAGCACTCCTCGGCCTGTCGAGAGTAGCTCTACTTTATTTAGAGATAGTGGATTTAAAGGTTGCATTTTACCGCATGGAGACATAGGCTTCGGCCAAACTTTGTCACCACATCTAGTGTCAACTCTCTCTATACCCTACAGTGCTTGTGTGACAGCCTAGCAAGTTACAGCTCAGTGCTTCAAAGCGCGCCACATCTCGAAGGGTAAAATCTTCAATCGACTGTTAAAGGAGGGTCATGTACGACAGCTAAAATCCTCCTCCACAGTTTGGCGACATCTGTGGGATCACGATCCTATCAACTTACAACTTCTAAGCTCTCCAAATCCTTCGGTAGCTGCTACCGGTTGCCCCGAGCAATCCGTCTGTCTCCATCGGTACACCTAAATAGCGAAGACACCGATGGACCACCCAGAGGAAAGCAGCATGCACCTAAACGCTCAGCATCCAACGACTTGCTCAATGAGTCATCGGTTCGCGATGATCCAACACCCAGAATAGCAACTCGCTGTTAATTCAAGGAGTTGCCCATCGATTGATCGCGTCACCCAGGCTCAACCTCGACAGTCGCCTCAACATGCCGACCTAACTCTTCAGTGCTTAGGGAATACACAAATCTCTCCCAGTGTCGATGCTCAAGTGACGTACCAGATCATAGTAGAGGACTTCCAACTTCTCACTCTCATAAAGCAGAATGCTGCTCTTATGGTTGAGAGAGACTCTCTCCGACAAATCACCATTAATGCAAGAGTCAACCCACCGCGGTCAGCCACCGGTATCAACAACGAAGCAAATGGCCGTCGATCGATCGACCAATCTTCCACTCCTTCCAGATGATCCACTGTCAATATCCCTCGATGGTCCCTTGAATCCCTCTCAAGAAGATCCTCGCCTATTCCTCCTAAGCCAACGGTCTGGGAACGGCTCAATGAATCTGCTTGCCATCCTAAGCCTCTCAGTTCCGAGTCATCCTTCGATCCCTGCATCGTGAGGGATGTTCGGAATGATGGACACCGCTCTAGAATTCGACAATATTACAATGGCGACCGAGCCCCAACCAAGCATCGGACTATAAGATAGACTCCGACGCCCTCTCTACCTCCTCTTCCTACAAGATGACTCTCCGACCAGCGAGGCGATCGAAGGAATGATCATGCCTCCGAAGGCCCGCTTCATCGACAGATTCTCTGCGCCCTATTTCCTCGAAGCTGGAAAGCTCCCACTCTTCCCAAGTTACACTGCCTGACTGGAGATCCGACGCTGCACGTCCTCGCCTTCAGGCAAGCGTTGACGCCATATGATAGCGACAACCAAGTTCTATGTCGTACTTTTGCTAGTAGCCTGGACGACATGTCGCTCAATTGGTATCATAATCTCCCAACAGGTTCCATTAGTTATTTCGAGGATCTGGCGCGTACTACACCAAAATCAGGATTTAGTAACACAGCCAACTGTTATAAATTTGTTTAGTAACATAAAAAAACCATTAGGAATATGGCGTTACAGATATTTGTAACACTTTTTGTAACAACCATTACTAATTGACTGTTACAAATTGTCTGTTTTGGTGTAGTATGGCATACCTCTTTGTTCAACACTATCAGCTGAACCTCAAGCCGAAAAAGAAACTGGACTCCTTTTACTGTCTCGAGATGGGATCGGATAAAACCCTCCGAGAGTTCTCTCGGAGGTTCCGAAACGAGCATGCTACACTCTCCAGACACTATCTTGATGATGAAGCCAATATGCTCGCATTCCAGAATGCCCTACGCTTTGACCTCCACATCTACAATGACCTCATCTGCAATCCTCCTGCCTCCCTCGGAGTGTTATTCGATCGAATTCAAAAGGAGATCGAGGTGGAGGACAATCAAGTCGCTCGTAAGAAACATGACCTTGAGAAGCTTCTTTCTGATAAGAAACCAATAAGACCAACAGTTCAAGCTCGCAACGTTCAGGCTGACGAAGATAAAGCCTCTAAGAGGTCGAGGCAGGCAGGCAATAGACCCATAGGGCCTCAAAAGACCACAAATACCAAAGGGAAGCAGCTCATCAACCAATCAGAGTAGAAGGCCGCCGGTGACTGTCAATAACTCGGAATGTCGCTCATCTGAAATCCATGATGTAACATCTTCCAAGTTATCAATGAAATGACAATTGTTTCGAGTTATATCAAAGACTATCAAATTCTAACTCGACTTCTACTCAACGCCACAGTTAGTTCGGTTCGCGTTGCGACACGGCCGACTAACCTGCAACAGTACAAAGCTATATGTCCCGATACGTAGGTTCGACTAAAACGATACTTTGCCTAAGGCCAACTGATACAAGGGCGCTATGTTGAGTACTCTGAATCATTGGCATCACACATGCTCTCATTGTCACGTAAGGACACATGCATTAGTGCATCGTCACAGTTAGTTCAGTTCGTGTTGCAACACGACCGACTAACCTACAATAGTACAAAGCTAAGTGTCCAGATACATAGGTTCAACTGAAATGACGCTTCACCTAAGTCCAACCGATACAAGGGTGCTACGCTGAGTACTCCGAATCATTGGCATCACAAATGCTCCCGTTGTCACGTAAGAACACATGCACTAGTATCTTGCCACAGTTAGTTTGGTTCGTGTTGTGACACAATCGGCTAACCTGTAATGGTACAAAACTATGTGTCCCGATATGTAGGTCTGACTAAAACGATGCTTCGCTTAAGTCCAACCGATACAAGGGCGCTACGCTGAGTACTCTGAATCATTGGCGTCGCACATGCTCATATTGTCACGTAAGGGCACATGCACTAGTGCCTCGCCAAAGTTAGCTTGGTTCGCGTTGCGATACGACCAGCTAACCTGCAATTGTACAAAGCTATGTAGCCCCGATGTAGGTTCGACTGAAACGACTCTCCGCCTAAGTCCAACCGAAACAAAGGCACCACGCTGAGTAATCAAAATTCTTACCTCCATCGATCAGCAAGCCCAAGGCCCTACCCTTGGCATTCAAAGACAAAGCTTGAGACGACGGCATCATCTCAACCCAAGGTGACAGTCTTGGTATTCAAAAGCGAAGCCCGAGACGTCGGCACCGTCTCGGCCCAAGGCGACCTTTACCTCGGCATTCGATGACAAAGTCCGAGGTAGGCTCCACCGCCTCGGCAACAGACAAAGCTCGAGACGGCGACATCGTCTCGGCCCAAGGTGAAGCCTTGGCATTCAAAAGCAAAGCCCGATGCAACGTCCGCCTCGGTATTTGTAGACAAAGTCCGAGGCAGGCTTCACCGCCTCGGCACCTGACGTAGCCCGAGACGTCGATACCGTCTTGACCCAAGGTGACCATCGCCTCGGTATTCAAAGACAAGTCTGAGGTAGGCTTCGCTGCCTTGGCACCGACGAAGCCCGGGACGTTGGCACCATCTCGGCCCGAGGCGACCTTCGCCTCGGCATTCGAAAACAAAATCCAAGGCAGGCTTCGCTGCCTCGGCACCTGACAAAGCCTGAGATGATGACACCATCTTAGCCCAAGGCGACCTCCACCTCGGCATTTGAAGACAAAACCCGAGGCAGGCTTTGCCATCTCGGAACCTGACAAAGCCCAAGACGATGACACCGTCTCAGCCCGTGGCAACACCTGCCTCGGCATTCGAAGACAAAGTCCGAGGCAGTCGCTAGCCACATCGGCACCTGACGAAGCCCGAGAAACTGGCACCTTCTCAGTCCGAGGCGACCTCCACCTTGGCATTTAGAAACAAATTCTGAGACAGACTTCGCCACCTCGACACCTGACGAAGCCCGAGACGTCGGCACCGTCTCGACCCAAGATAACCTCCGCCTCATCATTAAAAGACAAAGTCCGAGGCAAACTTTATTGCCTTGGCACCGGACGAAGTCTGGATGCTGGCACCGTCTCGGTCCGAGGCAACCTCCGCTTCGGCATTCAAAGACAAAGTCCAAGGCATGCTTTGCCACCTCGGCACCTGACGAAGCCCGGGACATCAGTACCGTCTCGGCCTGAGGCAACCTCTGCCTTGGCATTCGAAGACAAAGCCCGAGGCAAGCTCTGCCTCCTCGGCACCTGCCAAAGCCCGAGACGACATCACCATCTCGGCCCAAGGAGAAAACCTTGACTTTCAAAGACAAAGCCTGAGGTAGGCTCCGCCTCCTCCGCACCTTCCAAAGCCCAAGACGTCAACATCATCTCGGCCCATGGAGATAGTCTTCACACTCAAATACATAGCCCGAGGCAAGCTCCACCTCATCGGCACCTGCCAAAGCCCGAGATGGCGACACTGTCTCAGCCCAAGGAGACAATCTTGGCTTTCAAAGACAAAGCCCGAGGCAACCTCCGCCTCCTCGGCACCTGCCGAAGTCTGAGATGTCGACACTGTCTCTACTCTAGGCAGCCTCCGCCTCGACGTGAGCAGACAAAGTATGAGGCAATCAATGCCTCGGCACTTAACAAGCCTAAGGCCCTACCCTTAGCACTCGATGACAAAGTCCGAGGCGATCAACGCCTCGACACTTAACAAGCCCAAGGCCCTACCCTTGGCACTCAATGAGAAAGCCTGAGGCAGGCTTCACCACCCTGGCACCTGACAAAACCCGAGACGTCGGCACCGTCTCGGCCCGAAGCAACCTCCGCCTCGGCATTCGAAGACTAAGTCCGAGGCAGGCTTCGCCACCTGACGAAACCAGAGACGTCGGTACCGTCTCGGCCCGAGGCGGCCTTTGCCTCGGCATTCGACAAAACCCGTGGCGACATCCGCCACGGCATTCGACAAAGCCTGAAGCCCCCGCTTCGGCACTCAAAAACAAAACCCGAGGCGGCCTTTGCCTCGGCATTCGACGAATCCTGAGGCCCTACCCTTGGTGTTTCGACGATAAACATTCGACGAATCTTGAGGCCTTGCCCTCGGCATCTCGAAGACAAAACCCTTGGCGGCATCCGCCTTGGCAAATTGACGAATCCCGAGGCCCTACCCTCGATATTTCGATGACAAAACCCGAGGTGGCCTTCACCTCGGCATTTGACAAAGTCCAAGGCTGCTGGCGTCGCCTCGGTACCAAACAAAGTATGCGGTGATAGGTACAACGGCCGACGCTGAACAACGCATCGGCAAACGCAACGACCGTCGCCAGACAACAAAATGACGAACGCACTCCCGGCCGGCCCTTGGTAGGGGGTCAGCTGGCACAATGGTCGACGTCGAACAACATGCGTCGACAAGCTTGTTCTAGTTTCTTCGATTACAATACAAGCACAAACAGGCCAAGGCTCGGCTCTGCTCGTGGTGGAACAGCTCGGCTCGGCTCGTGGTGGAACGGCTCGGCTCACCATCACCAAGTGAGTTAGAGAGAGGGTGAGAGTTAGAGAGAAAAGGTGAGAGTTAGAGAGAGTGAGTGAGTTAGAGAGGGGGTCAGAGTTAGAGAGAAGAGGTGTGAGTTAAAGAGGGGGTGAGAGTTAGAGAGAAGAGGTGAGAGTTAGAGAGAAGGTGATAGGGTTAGAGGGGGTGAGAGTTAGAGAGAGTGGGTGAGTTAGAGAGGGGGTGAGATTTAGAGGGAGAAGGTGAGAGTTAGAGAGGGGGTGAGAGAAAGTGAGTGAGTTAGAGAGGGGGTGAGAGTTAGAGAGAGTGAGAGAAGATAGAGATCTGAGAAAGAGAAACAGAGTGAGAGAGAGAGAGAGAGAAAAGAGAGCAGAGAGACTGACAGAGAGAGGAGAGAGTTTAGAGAGAGAGGGAGGGGCAGAACCCCCCCCCCCCATTTTCATCTCCGATCGGCGCCCAACACCTTGTGCTCTCCGGCGACCCCCTGTGCACCGGCGACGACCCCCCCTGTGCACTGGCGATGAACCCCTGTGCACCGGCGACCACCCCCCCTTGCTTCAAACTGGCGCTCGACCCCCCCGCCCCTCGTTTTCGTCTCCGGCCGGTGCCCGACCCCCCCGTCTCCGTCTCCGGCCGCTGTGCCGCGCGCCCGTCTTTGTCTTCGACCGACCCCCCCCCCCCCCCCGTCTCTGTCTTCTGTCGCTGCGCCGCGCACCTGACCCCCCCGTCTCCGTCTCCGACCACTGCGCCGACTCCCCTTGGACTTCCCTGTGCAAAACCGACCCCCCCCCCCCCGGGTGCTGTCCGCCCGACCCCTACTCCGCGCCCTGCCCCCAATTGGTAAAAATCCAACCTACCCCCCCCCCCCCCCCCGGGTGCCGTTGGGTGTACCCCGGGTGCCTGGCACTACACTTCGCCCGACCCCCCAAAACCCAACCTACGTCGCGCGCCCTTCTTGGGCTGACCCCCCCGTCTCCGTCTCCGACCACTGTGCCGACTCCCCTCGGACTTCCCTGTGCAAAACCGACCCCCCCCCCCCCCCCCCCCGGGTGCTGTCCGCCCGACCCCTACTCCGCGCCCTGCCCCCGATAGGTAAAAATCCAACCTACGCCCCCCCCCCCCCCCTCACCCACCCACCTCCCGGGTGCCGTTGGGTGTACCTCGGGTGCCTGGCACTACACTTTGCCCGACCCCCCAAAACCCAACCTGGGTTTTTGCAAAAAAAAAACCCCAGTCCTATAAATTATTCCCAGAACCCTCCTATTACCATTTTTGACAATAAACCCAGCCCATGGTTTATTGCAAAACGCCCCCTACCGCCCGATTAATTTGACCAAACCCTCCTTGCGGATTTTTGGGCAGAACCTCCTGTGCCTAGCTTTTTGCCCAAAACCCCACTGCCCCCTGACCTTTTGGCATAAACCCCCTACCCCTGACTTTTTACACAAAAACCCCTGCCACCCAAAATCTTTAACCAAACCCCCTCCGGATGTTATTTTTTACTGAACCCCCTTCCCCTGGCTTTTTGCACAAAACCCCTATTCCCCAAACTTTTTGCATAAAGCCTCCTGCCCCCTAGCTTTATACACAATGCCCCCCGCCCCCTGGCTTTTATACACAATGCCCCCCGCCCCTGGCTTTTTGGCAAAACCCCCCCTAAATCTTTTGTCCTAATACCCCCACGTTCTTTGACCCGCAACACCATGCACGTGCCTATTTCTGCGATCCCAGTCAGCTAGGTTACCACCTACCCAACTAGGAGGGGGTAACACACACGCAGTCGGCCCCGCGCAACGGGTCGACAGGCGCACAACAGTTGATCCCGGACAGGGGCTCTGTAGACAGATAATAATCGGCCCTGGACAGGGGGTCGGTAGGCAGACAACGGTCGGCCCCACCCAACGGATCGGTAGATGCACAACGATCGACCCCAAACAGGGGGTCGACAGGCAGGCATGCAGCAATCGGTCCTGGACAAGGGATCGATAAACAGACAACAGTTGACCCCAGATAGGGGGTCGACAGGCATACAACGGTCAGCCCCGCGCAACGGGTCAACCAACGCACGACGAACAATCCCGAACAAAAGATCAATAGACGAGCGACTCGTTTCACACCAGGAAGTCCCAGCCAGCTAGGTTAACACTTATCTAGCTGGGAGGGAGTAATTGTGGGTGCAAAATCTAGCTAACGCCCGACAGTGGAACCCGCAGCCCTGCCTGGGGCCCACGAGTACAATAATGGGACCCATAGCCTTACCTGGGGACCATGAGTATGATAGTAGGACCCGTAGCCCTGTCTGGGCCCACTTGCACTGTCTAGGGTTTGATAAATCCCTCTGGGTATTTACCAAACCCATAATATTCCCTAGATAAACCAAACATATATAAATAGCAGACCCTGTAAATTATTCCAGATCCCAAAATCTAAACCATAATCTCACTTTCTGTTTTCCAGAGCTCCCTGAGCTTTTTGGTTTTCAAATTCCCTCTCCACCCTCTGTCATCTTGTAAGAAAGCACTCCTCAGCCTATCGAGAGTAGCTCTACTTCATTCATAGATAGTAGATTCAAAGGTTACGTCTTACCGTACAAAGATATAGGCTTCGGCTGAACTTCGTTACCACATCTAGTGTCAACTCTCTCTCTCTCTCGACCCTACAGTGCTTGTGTGACAGCCTAGCAAGTTATAGCTCAGCGCTTCTAAGCGTGCTATATCCCAAGAGTAAAACCTTCAATTGACTGTTGGAGGAGGGTCACGTATGATGGGCGAAATCCTTCCCCACAACTGTTGCGGTGCAGCAGGCTTCTTCGCCTAGGCGTCTTCCTACGTACGGATATAGCGCTCCGCCCGGCTGTACAGCTCACTAGTGCTCAAGATGGGCTTTTTAACTTGGGAGTTTTGAAAGACGTGGCCAGGTCTCAGTCCGCTTGGAATGCTATAGCCACCATTGTGCCCTGGCCGGTCAAATCGTCAATGGTCAGGACCTCTGTTTTAAAGCGGAGGGTGAAGTCCTTCAGGGACTCGTGCGATGTCATCCGAAGGTTGAACAGGGAGTCAATCCCCTTAGGCTGCCTCCTGTTACACCTATATTGGTCCAAGAACTGGAGGGTCAGGTCGGTGTAGTTGTCAACGCTGCTGACGGGCAGCCGAGAGTACCATTCCAGCGTAGGTCCTTTGAGACTCCGCTAGAACATCCAGCATAACTCGTCCATCGAGTCATATGGATTTATCTGGTTCTTGTACTCCAGTAGGTGTGTACATGGATCACCGAACCCGTCGAACCTCTTGAATCGTGGGGCTCGCTAATTGTGAGGGAAATGGGTTGCATGCACCCTTATAGTGAGGGGGCTCTCCACGGCCCCCTTCATGGCGTTTTGCGCCATTGTGTCAGCCCGGTGTCCAAGGCGCTGGACTACCAAGTTGACCAAATCCTCTTGCCATAGAGTGTGTGCTCCTCTGGTAGAGTTGTTGGCGTTGGGCACCGATGAGCGCGGGCAGGGATCGTCGGGCGATGGGCCGGCCCTACCTCACCATTCCCCTGGGGCCGAGGACGCCGATGACCCCCATGGAGGATGAGGCTTCTCCGGATAGTACTGCATCAGCCTGGTCTTCCGAGGCCAGCACGAACAGCCGCTCTGTCACTGCGGTCTTAGGGCCGAGCCGGTCCCAAACGTTGGGATGTGACTCGCTGTGCTCCAGCTCGAGTGCCTGGGGAACGGTAACTCGCCCCGCCAATCCCCGAAGAATGTCTTCAATAGATTCGTTATCATGGACACTCGGAGGGTGCCCCTAGGGACTCCTTTCCAGTGCATGGTGATACCGGGACGTCCTCTCCTGGGACCGGCTTCTTACCGTCATCCTGGATCGCCCCCGAAATTCTTCGAGGTGATCCCGAAGATCCGTCCGCTGGTTGGTATGGTTCTCTGCCACCAAGCCTTCCATCCTCTGGAACAGCTTCTCTTGGTTGGCCAAGAGAGTTTCTAGCAGTTGCTGTGAGGGAGGAAGATTAGGAGGATTCTGATCCTCCAGATTCGAGCGAGCTCCTCCGTCGGCGTGGGAGGAGGACACCGGAGCAATCGACTTATCCTTGCCCTGATGAGTCATCACCATTATCGCGGCTAGTTGGAGAAGGAGTCAAAGAGAAATTCCACAGACGGCGCCAAAGAATGTGGTGGTGGTGGGGGAACCCGCAGTCCACACTCGATCGTCAGATGAAGCTGGCGTCTTTCACTGCCTTCCTGCGGTACCTAGAAAAAGACTGAGGCTCACCTCTGAGCCAAGGCCCCTCCGACGCTCAAGTCAGGGAAGGGACTGATGTGTAGTGTGGTAGTGGGTATGGAAGCGAATTGCCTCTCTCGGGTTTCAAATCCCTTTGAGTGAGGATTGTTCACTGCTTCCCAAGAGTATGAATTGCTTCTCAAGAGTATGAATTGCTTACCTGCCCATGAAAGGGCGGGGTTTCTTTTGTAGACTTACGTACGCGCAATCACTGCGATCTATCCTCCGATGATCTCGGGATGGTTATGGTGGATCCCCTTTGATCGGACGCCATTCAAATCTTCCTTCTATGCTCTTGTGGATCGTGGGTGTTATACCTCATCGCGGGTAACCCACGACCACGACGGGCGAGATTTCCTCTGGATTACCAGCCTGGCTTATATCCCGGCCGTTACGGTGTCTTCTGGTCTTTTCTCGCTTGATGGCGGTTCTTCGGTGCAGATCAGGTCGGGCCAACCGTGTAGTCGGGTAGTCGAGCCATCACCATGACCTACCCTACTCCTTTCCCGACCTGGCTCCTGTCGAGGAGCTCGGGTTCCTTTGATCTCTTCCCCGGGCTCAATCTTCTGCTAGCAGAGCAGTTTGCGGGCCGGGTTTGGTAGACATGGGCCTAGTTCGTGCCATTGGGTACCATGGATCTCCACGTTAGACCAGACCGGGTGGTCCAGTGGTACACATGTCATTATCTTGTGGGCGTGGCAGAAAACCCCTTCTACACCTTCTCCCCTCTTCTTCTCCTACATTCGGTTATTTTTCAGGCTGAGTGATTCTACGACCTATTCGGTAGGAGGATATGGAATGCACTGTAGTGGCACTCGGCCACTGCCGATCACTTAGCCTCCAATGACCGATGAGATGCAGAGGTACTTGGTCTCAATGAATGAATACAACATACTCGGCCCCGTCAATCGCTCGAGCTCAAAATGGATGATTGTTCTATTATGTAGGAGCACTCGGCCTCCATTGCAAAATAAAATATAGAGAGATTCAATCTCCAATGACCGAGTCACTATTTCAAATGGAGGAGAAAGAAGGAGAAGAGGGGGGAGGAGTAGGACAAGGGAGAAAGGAAGGAAGGAAGAGAAAGGAGAAGAAGAGAAAAGAGGAGGAGGAGAAAATGGAAAGCGGAGGTGGGTTACGTCATACACATGACTGACAATGACGATGGTGGGCACGGGGTACCCTTAGGATGAAGAAAGATGGAGGAGAAGAAGGAAATGATAAATGGGGGGGCTATCTACAACCCACAAATTATCAAAGGTAGCTCACACTTAAAATTTGAAACTATCCAATATGTCCCCATTCTATCATTTCTCTTTCGCTGATGGTAACCCATGATTGCCTTCATCGCTAGCAGCCTACTCCTTCCTCCTCCTCCTCCTCCCTCATCTTTTTTCTTCCCCTACTTCTTTCCTCCTCCTCCTTTACCCTCCCCTTCTTCTTCCTCGTGTCCTGATTTCTCTTCCTCTTTCCCTCCTCATTCTCCTTCTGGAATTACAGACACTTGTCGTTCCAGGTTGAGTGCACCTTCTGTTCATTCGTCTATGGAATCTTTATGTCTACAAATCATTCGGTCATTGGAGTTTGTAGATGCATTCAACTTTCATGACCAAATGCTTAAAATGTTCACTCAACCTGGAATGACAAATGTCCCTATTTATAGGAGGAGGAGGAGAATGAGGAGGAGGAAGGGAAAGAGGAGGTGGAGGAGGAGGAGAAAGAAGAAGGGAAAGAGGAGGATAAATAAGAAAATGAGGAGGTAGGTGGCGATGGGTTTGATGCGGCTGACGAGTGAGGACGAGTGGCGGTATTCATAGGCCCAACAAAGGAGGAAGAAGGGGGTTGCCCTTGGGAAGGGGGTTACCCTTGGGAAAAGCCTGTGTTGTCTTTAGATAAAATGTGGGCTATATATAGGTCCACCCAAGGATAAAACTAGGTGTGAAACTCGGGCTGTTTGGGTCAGGTTGGTGTTCAACCCAAGCCCAACTCATAGTTAGTATATCTCAATTCTAACCCAACCTAAATTTGGGTTGGGAATTCTCAAACCAATCCAAACAGTTTTGTCATGTTGGTTGGATAAATACTTTCTTTAAGATATTAAGTCTAGTTTATTAAATATAATAATTCATTTATGATCTTCTAATTAAAGACTTTATATATATATATATATATATATATATATATATATATATATATAGTTATTAAAAAAATTACTATTTCTAAACAAAATAGGACAACTACTTAACTAACATTCAAATATATCAATTTTCACAGAAGAACTATCAATAAAATAATTATAACGTATAAAGTTTTGTCTATATTAAATTGCTAATAAAAAAGATTATCGCTAACATGTCAATTGCATAGAATTTTTTATTTGACATAAATTTGATCAAAACTCATACATAAAACGAAAAGCATAGTCCGGCAAAAAAAAGAAGAAGCATAAAATAGAGGCAAAAAGAATATACAATGATTGGCATGAATAACTTCTACATCTTTATCTATCGCTCTTAATTCAATGTTTAGAAACCGACAAGAAAGATAATGAAATAAATGAGGACTCCGATACATGCCCTTTTACAACTGAAGCAGATCTTGAACAAAGTTACAAAAACCTCTATTTCTATATATATATATTATATGGGAAATGAGTTCCTATGACATGTCATAGGGAGTACCCTATGACATATGTTGAGTTAGTAACCCTAGAATATTTAGAATGTTCTGAATTTTTATGAGGATGATCACCCTATTTTAGATAGGACCCCCGCAAAAAATCGGCTCATTCTAAAACTTCTAGAGGCATCAAATATGATGTTCAATTTAACGGTTAAAATGGATGGCCGATAAAACTTCTAGCATTTGATGCTCCAACAAGTTTTAGAATGCTTTGATTTTTTGTGGACATTCTATCTAAGGTAAGGTGATCATCCTCAAAAAAATTCAACACATTCTAAACATTCTAGCATTACTAATGCACCATATGTCATAGGGTACTCCCTATAACATGTCATAGGAACCCAGCCCTCTCTCTCTATATACATTTGAATATCGGGTTCGAATTAGGATGATCAATCTAGACCCTCAACCCGATCATATCCAACTGTTAATCGGGTTGGTCTTTTCTCAACGCAACTATTCAATAGCTGCTCAAACCCAACGAAATATCGGATTTGGGTTCGACTTATACAAGTTTCAGCCCTAGATAAGACTGATATTACGAAGGTTCCCATCTTATGTCTGCCTTCAATAAAGTAGGGGTTCTAAACTCTAAAGGGGCTGAGGGTTATTTCAGAGATATCAAAAGTACAACGAATGGGCTGCCCAGTGAAAAAACTGGGCTGTATATAGCCTTCTCCTGTCCCAATCACAGAAACCTAAATCAGTTTGGCCGGCAGGAGCAAGACGAATCCAAATCTTCTATCCCATTTCTGCTTCACAAAATCACAGCCGTCCGTTGCACCCAGACCCGACCAGTCAATCCCACTCAGTCTCAACCGCCAGGCAAAGAAAAGGCAATGATTTGCAATGGACGGCTGTGATTTCGGGGGCTGACGAGGGGGCAGATGATTTGGGTTTCGCCCGGGACCGAGCCTTTACCTTTTACCGGCTCCCGCCGTCTCCAACGAGAGCGCCCTCTCGTTTTCGAGACAAAGTCGAGATCGACCGAGCGAAAGAGATGCAAGCGGTGGCTCTGAGCCCTTGCTGCGGCCGGGCGCGGCCGCTCCCAGAAGCTCCCTCCTCCTCTTCATCATCCACCTCCGCCCCCTTCCTCCTCCTCTCCTTCAAGGTCCGCGTCTCTCCTCATCCTTCGGATCACTGAGCGAGAATTTCCATGAATTTCTACTTGCCCGTCTCCTCATCGCCACCGTTTCCCCAAAATCTCAGGATTCCAGCTTCCGGGGAGCTCGGATTCCCTTCGCCCCCTCCAGTCTCCGGACGCCAAGGGGCTACTTCCGTTCGGTATCGAGAGATTGGCAGCGGCACCACGGTGAGCCTCTCGGCAACTACGATCTCTGTCATCGTTTCGTATGATCTATTGCTTTGTTGGGATTTCTCGAGATTACATGGGTGGTGGTGTTGAACCCTTTGTTCTGATTCGAATTCAGTAGAAGATGGGAGAATTGGATAGCCGGGATTCATATGCTGATCTGTATTGGTTTTAATTCTATTTTGGTTTTCGACTATCCTGCCGGATTTCGATGGGAATTATGTTTTGGCTTTGTTTAAGTAGGCTGCAAATTGTTTTCGGGGAATTATGCAGTTGAATTAGTTGGAAATGAACCGGTTTAACAAATCGGGGCCGTGAAACCTATCGACGCAACCCGAGGAATGGAGCATGTACCGGAAACCCAACAGTAGGATCGACCTTCGTCATCGACGAACCACTCCGTAGGGATGATTACCGCACATGAATCTCGCTTCTTTGATCATATAGTCTCTTAATCGTGGTTTTTGGAGTTCAACCTCCAATTTTTGGTATCGGGCTAGCTAGGGCTTTGTTTATGATCAAAGGGAACTCAATTTTGTTCTTAGAATTTTTTTTTTTTTGGGCGTTTTCATTGGTGGATTTTGTTGGACGAATAATGTTCAGTAAATGATGGAAGGTTCCTTTAGTTCAACCGTCTACAGTTCAATGTCAAACGTCCGACGACGACAACTAGGTGAAGGAGACCCTAACCCTGATCCCAATCCCTGATCCCAATTTGGAAAGTAACAAAAAGAAATAGAAAAGGGGAAGGGGATTTACCGACTGGCGGCTGATGGCGCACCAATGCATCTACAAATCGATACAAGCGTGATGGTGGGTGACTGATAATAGCCACAGACACACCGGGGCAACATTGAGGGCTTCGGGCGACACCGCTGCGGTTTCTGGTGGCCATCAGAAGCTCTCTTTGAGAGTTATATTTTGAAAAAAACTATGCTCAACAAATATAATTCTTTTGAGAGTTTTAAAGGCCTCAAGGGTGACATGTCAATTTTATATTCATTTAAATTAAACTAGTATGATGCACTTTGAGATATACTATTGCATGCATAATTTTTACTCTTGATATTCAAATGGATGTGGCATATTACATGCATGTATGTGTTTGATGGGATGTTAGTTGTTCACATGAAAAGATGTAGTACCATGATGATTTTGCGCATTAAATGCATGACCTGATAATGTATAAATAAATCTATCCAAGGTGTTTAGGAAGACCAATAAAGTGGTTGTTACCAAAGTAGAATTATAGTCCGCCCAAAATTATATGACCTATAAAGGTGGTAGTTGTGCTGAATCTTGGGAGTTGGGTCTCATTAAGATCATATAGTGGCACCCATCTGTACGTCCATATATACAAAATTATTAATTCTGCCCAAATGTGATTTAGCAGGTTTTATGTAGAGCAAATAGATAAAACAATCATGAAAATGATTGGGAGAGAAAGATAACCCTCTTGCTCAAAGGTAGTGGAAGTGTTTGTGATGCGAAACAATGCAGGTGAAGAGAATGTTATTTATTAATTGAGCAGGTAGGGCTTAACTATTAGTTCTGATACCAAGCGAGAAAATTAGTTCAAATAAATAACACGAGCAGATGCGTTGGGAACTACTGTAACACTACCGATCGCTTTCAATATCAGGTGATAAAGAACAATCCTTAATAGTCCTACTTGCAATAGTTAGATTAGCAGCGCTACGGACAGGTGGACGCTCAACCTCACGACAGGGCAGCAGTTGGCAATGATAATATACTAGAGACCCAATGGGTGAAACACGATGGTACCTGATCGAGTAGGGGAATCCTTACTGAGGAGGTGAGGATGGTGGCACGGGAACGTTCTCCGGAGTCAGCAGGACTTCCGGGCGAGGCGATGGTGGTGCTGGGGCCTCCGGGGTTGCGCTCGTCTCGGGGCGAGGATTTGCGAGCAGGTGGAGGCACACGATGTTCCGATGCACCGGCGCGTCAGGGTGCCAGCGACGATGCCACTCGCTGATGCCGAGGCGGGCTTCAACGTCGCAAACCACAGTGTAGGAGATCCGTTCCACGTATTCCTCCACGTTCTCTCCTTCCGAGAATTGAAAGTCGAGGAAGGGGGAGTTGATGTCGAGGTACCCGTCTTCGTCTTCGATTATTCCATGGTCCACGTCGGGGTCCGCCATGGGAGCATGCCGGAGCGGTGAGAGGATGGTGGGTTGGTCCAGGTCGGATCGGATCAGATTGCGAGAGAGGCCGAGAGGGGAGGGGATCGGGTAACAAGGGGAGGAGAGGTTTCGGTCGGCGGTAGGGAGGGGTGGGGACGGGGTATCGAGCCGGGCCGGATGGAGAAGGAGGGAGGGGAGGGGGGGTCGTGCGGCTGGGGCTGGGATCGGGTGAGCAGCAGCAGGAGGGGGAGAGGAGGGGATCAGGGTGGGGAAGGGGGTATCGGGCCGGGCCGGATGGGGAAGGAGGGAGGAGTCGGGCGGCTGGGGGCTGGGATCGGGTGGGCAGCAGCGGGAGGGGAAGAGGAGGGGATCGGGGTGGGGACGGGGGTATCGGGCCGGGCCGGATGGGGGCAGGAGGGAGGAGTCGGGCAGCTGGGGTCCGGGATCGGATGGGGAGCAGGAGGGGAAGAGGAGGGGGGGATCGGGGTGGGGAGACGGGCGACACGAACAGGGAGGGAAGGGGGCAGGCTCGGGGAGAGAGAGAGAGAGGGAGAGAGCTGAGGGCCGGCGGTGGGGGCTAGGGGAAAGAAAAGGGAAAAGATTAGGGTTTCAGATTAGGGTTTCACACGCCTAATCTGATCCTAGGGTTTCACACACCTAGGCTTGGGGTTGGGGTTTCACACGCCTCACCCTGGTTCTCTCAACATACATGTGGAGGGAAACAAAATTTTATTATTCATTCAATACCATTACATGTTCCATGGGCAGGCCTATATAAAGGCCTGCGATAACAAGCGAAAGTCCCTGAAAGCCGAGGTGGGACTAAATAACACAATGCAAGAAACAAAATAAATAAACAACATCCATAATGGTGCCGACTGTCTGATCAGAGCCATAGGCTCAGGTGGCACCTCCTGCGCTGGTACACGCGCCATGGGCACTGCTCGATGTCCCCATCATTCTCCCCGGGTGGGAGAGAGCTCGACTCCGTCGAATAAGGCTCGGTGCGGCTCTCGTATAGCTCCAGCAGGTCCGGGTCAAGCCGTTGCAGTTCTTCTCGCTCCATCCATGTATCCTCAGATGGGGGTTTTCCTTTCCAGCGAATCAGATACCTTCGGATTCCACCGTCTATACTTGAGACGATCTCGTCATCTAGAATTTTATCAATGCCGTTTGCTGTGGGGTTTGGGATATTTTGGGGTAGTGGAGGTAAGGAGGTGCTCTCAGAAACAGGGTCCAAGGTAGGCTCTACCAGAGGGTTACTAGGGTTGAAATTTGGGCCCTTGTAGGCCACTAAATCTTCGATATTGAAAGTCGGACTAATGCCAAAACCCTCAAGTAGGTCGATAACATAGGCATTGTCATTTATCTTCCTTAGGATCCGAAAGGGGCCGGCACTGCGTGCATGTAGTTTCTTAACAATCCCTGGGGGAAACCGTTCCGGGCGGAGCAGGACCATCACATAATCCCCGATGTTAAAAGTTTGAACTCGTTTTCGGGCATCGGCTCGTAATTTATAGTCAGCATTGCTCTGCTCAATTTTGTTACTGATTTCTTTATGTAGTTCATGCATGTGTGATGCAAATGCAGATGCAGACTCAGAGACTCTATGATGATTAGCCATGGGAATGAGATCTATGGGTTGCCTAGGCTTAAAACCATGGACAATTTCATGTGGACTCATTCCGGTAGTTCTATTAACAGATGAATTATATGCAAACTCGGCTATTGACAGTTTCATATCCCAACTCCCAACGTGTTCACCCACTAACGTTCGCAGAAGATTCTCCAGGCTCCGATTGACTACCTCGGTTTGACCGTCGGTTTGGGGGTGGAATGCCGTGGAAAATTGGAGCTTTGTTCCTAACTTATGCCAGAGAGTCTTCCAGAAGAAACTGATAAACTTGACATCTCGATCCGACACGATGGTTTTGGGTAACCCATGTAACCTCACGATGCCATCAAAGAAGATTTTTGCGACGTGGGAGGCATCGGAAGTTTTAGAGCACTGGAGGAAGTGAGCCATTTTAGAGAATCGGTCTACCACTACCAAGACCGAGTCATGTTTTCGCAGGGTTTTCGGGAGGCCGAGTACGAAGTCCATACTAATGTCCTGCCAGGGGCAGTTAGGAACTGGGAGGGGGGTGTACAAGCCAGTGTTTTGCTTTCTCTGCTTGGCCAGTTGACAAGCATGACACCTACCCACATGTCTGGCGACATCACGTTTCAGGCTCGGCCAATAAAATCGGTACTCGACGGCCTCGACGGTCTTGTTAACGCCAAAATGGTCAGCAAGACCACCCGCATGAAGCTCCCAAATAAGGAATTCACGAAGGGATGTTCGGGGAATGCACAGCCGACGGCCACGGAAGAGGTACTCGTTTTGCATGAGGTATCCGTCTATTTCTTGAACTGTGCCGTCTACTAGTGCATCATAGACTTCACCGAAATCGGGACAAGATTCGTATTCGGCCCTCAAATTTTCAAAACCTTCGACCGAAGCGGTCAACTTAGACAGAACGAACATGCGGCGACTGAGGGCGTCGGCCGCCTTGTTTTCTACTCCCGCCTTATGGCGCAGGGTGAAAGTGTAGTCCTGGAGGAACTCAACCCAGCGACCATGCCGTGCGTTAAGCTTCTTCTGTGAGTAGATATACCGCAGGGCCTTATGGTCAGAGTAGATAACGAATTCTTGCGGAAGCAGGTAGTGTCGCCAGTGGCGAAGCGATTGGATCACGGCATAGAATTCCTTATCGTACGTGGAGTATCGCTGTCGAGTTTCATTCAACTTCTCGCTAAAATACGCGACAGGATGACCTTCTTGGGAGAGGACGCCTCCAATGCCGATTCCGGAGGCGTCACAAGCTACTTCGAAGACTTTGGTGAAATCTGGGAGGCGCATCACAGGGGTCTCAACCATTCGCCTTTTGATTTCCAGAAAAGCCCTGGTGGCAGCGCTCGTCCACTCAAACTTGCCCTTCTTTAGGCAGTCTGTGATTGGGGCCGTAATGGTACTGAACCCCTTGATGAACCTTCTGTAAAAGGTGGCGAGACCGTGGAAACTTTTGACATCCCGGATGTTCTTGGGTTCATGCCATTCTTCAATTGCGCGGACCTTCTCCGGGTCGGCAGAAACCCCGTTGACAGACACGACAAAACCGAGGAAGTGGACTTCGGTGGTAAGGAAAGTGCACTTTTTAGGATTGGCAAACAGCTCTTCCTTTCTTAGCACGGCACAGACTTGCCGGAGGTGGTCTAAATGCTGCGCTTGGGACTGGCTATAAATGAGTATGTCATCAAAGTACACCACCAGAATTTTTCCCATAAAAGGGCGGAGTACTTGTGTCATGACTCTCATGAAAGTGCTAGGCGCATTGGTCAGTCCAAACGACATAACCATCCATTCGTACAGTCTGTCCTTGGTCTTAAATGCCGTCTTCCACTCATCTCCCGGGCGGATGCGAATCTGGTGGTAACCACTCTTCAAGTCAACTTTGGAGAAGACTGTGGCTCCAGACATCAGGTCTAACAGGTCATCCAG
This sequence comes from Chamaelirium japonicum, assembly GCA_947650365.1. Lineage (NCBI taxonomy): Eukaryota > Viridiplantae > Streptophyta > Magnoliopsida > Liliales > Melanthiaceae > Chamaelirium > Chamaelirium japonicum. The sequence goes on from OX393551.1 coordinate 18,619,110, forward strand.
GCGAGGGATAGGGAAACGGTATTTGACCGTTATCTTATTGATGGCACGGCTGTCTACGCACATGCGCCAAGTTCCATCCTTCTTGGGCGTAAGCAGAGCTGGAACCGCGCAAGGCCTCATGCTTTCTTTGATGAAACCCTTCTTCAATAATTCATCAACCTGCCGTTTCAACTCGGCATGTTCTGTAGGGTTCATTCGGTAGTGGGGCAGGTTGGGGAGGCTGGCTCCAGGAACCAAGTCGATGGCGTGTTGTATGTCGCGCATCGGAGGTAATTGGTCTGGGAGGTCCTCATGGAAGACATCGGCGAACTCTTTCAATACTGGGGCAACCTCTAGGGGAATAACTTGGGTTGACTATCTAGGAACTTCCTGGGCTGCAAGGATCATGATTGGAGCCCCTTTTTCCAGCTCGAGGCTCAATTCTTTGGCACCGATCAAACTGACGTTGTTGATTTTCTTCTTGGAGGTGGGCTGTTGCGCAGACTGACTACTCTTGGGTTGAGAGGGTAACAATTTAATTTTCTTGCCTTCATGTTCAAACAGGCACATGTTGGATCGGCCGTAGATGAGAACATCGTTATCGAAGAGCCAGGGCCGTCCTAGTATGACTTGACCCACATCCATCGTCAAAACATCACACCAGACCTTCTCCTGGTAGGCATTGAAGTTTATGGGGACCAAACATCTTTGCTTGACCTCCATTGCCGTTGAGTTGATCCAGGATACTTGGTATGGTCTGGGATGGGGGACTGCCTTCAACCCAGTCTTGGAGATCACGGCAGACGAAACTGCGTTGACGCAACTTCCACTGTCGATGATCACTTTGCAGTTCTTATCTCCGATTCGGGTAAAGGTGTGAAAGATGTTGGTACGCCTCCAATCATCTTGTTCTTTGGGTTGTGACAAGGCGCACCTTACAACGGCCAACTCAGTGGGGGCTGTGCGCCTAAGGCAACCTAGGGTGACGTCATCGCCCTCTTCATCAAAGTCTCCTTCATCTTCATCAGCCTGGTAAACGAACCCATCCACGTCTGATTCCAGGGCCTCAACAGGTGTGCCATCAATGATGTTGATTTTGACGGGGCTAGGGCAATTCGCAGCCACGTACCCATAACCCTGTCACTTGTAGCATTTGATGAGGGGACTGACTTTGGAAAAGTCCCTCTCAGGGCCCTTACCACGACTGTCCCTTTCGTTGCTCCGATTCGTGGGGTCTACCCTGTGTTGGGAATGGTTGGGATTAGGCCGACTCGGATAATTACTTGAGGAAGAACGTGGGGCGTGACTTCGGGAATCTTGGCCCCGATGAGAGTGAGTGGATCTAATACTATCAAGATCTTGCACTAAGGCGTAGGCCCTTTCTAGCTCCGTAACATCTCGAGCGAGAAGCTCGTTCCTCAGGTCCTCTCTTAGGCCTGACCGGAAACGGGATAAAACCTGAACAGGGGTCTCAGTCCCTAGAACGTTGCAGCGGGTTAAGAACTCGTCAAACTTGGCGACGTAGTCCCTCGCTGACTTGTTACCTTGAGTGAATTGATGCCACTGATCTAAGAGACGCGCTTGATAGGAAGGTGGCACGTATTTCCCCTTCAGTTCGTTCTTCATGGCTACCCAAGTATCGATGGGGTCTTGGGTTCGGGCCACTCTCAAGACTTCGACGTTGGTCCAGTACTGACTGGCAGGGCCACTGAGTTTCATCGCGGCAAAACGGACCTTCCGGGGTTCCGTTAATGGGTACCAGGCGAAATACCGGTCCATGGATTGGAGCCAGTCTAGGAAGAATTGGGGATCATGCCGACCATCGAAAGCGGGCACTTCTAGCCTGATGCTCCGGAGGTATTGTTCATCCGGATCTTGATTGTTCTGCCAAGGTGGCCGAAAATCCTGAGGGTCCATGGATGGGGGAGTTCAAGGTGGAACTTGGTCCAGACGGTCAAAACGGGCATTGGTATCGCGTTGGTAAGCTGCGAAATTTTGGTTCATTGTGGCAATCCCCTGAGCTAACTCAGCGAGTGTCCTAGTTAGGGCGTCGGGGTCCATGTTGCAACTGTCAGACTCACTAGACTCCCCTAAAAGATATGGCCTACCTCTACGGGTTGGCATGCACAATCAAAATGATGCTTAATGATTGCTAAGTTCGAATGCAATTACCATGCCTACCTAAACCATGCTCTGATACCAGAAATGATGCGAAACAATGCAGGTGAATAGAATGTTATTAATTAATTGAGCAGGCAGGGCTTAACTATTAGTTCTGATACCAAGCGAGAAAATTAGTTCAAATAAATAACACGAGCAGATGCGTTGGGAACTACTGTAACACTACCGATCGCTTTCAATATCAGGTGATAAAGAACAATCCTTAATAGTCCTACTTGCAATAGTTAGATTAGCAGCGCTACGGGCAGGTGGACGCTCAACCTCACGACAGGGCAGCAGTTGGCAATGATAATATACTAGAGACCCAATGGGTGAAACACGATGGTACCTGATCGAGTAGGGGAATCCTTACTGAGGAGGTGAGGATGGTAGCGCGGGAACGTTCTCCGGAGTCAGCAGGACTTCCGGGCGAGGCGATGGTGGTGCTGGGGCCTCCGGGGTTGTGCTCGTCTCGGGGCGAGGATTTGCGAGCAGGTGGAGGCACACGATGTTCCGATGCACCGGCGCGTCAGGGTGCCAGCGACGATGCCACTCGCTGATGCCGAGGCGGGCTTCAGCGTCGCAAACCACAGTGTAGGAGATCCGTTCCACGTATTCCTCCACGCTCTCTCCTTCCGAGAATTGAAAGTCGAGGAAGGGGGAGTTGATGTCGAGGTACCCGTCTTCGTCTTCGATCATTCCATGGTCCACGTCGGGGTCCGCCATGGGAGCATGCCGGAGCGGTGAGAGGATGGTGGGTTGGTCCGGGTCGGATCGGATCGGATTACGAGAGAGGCCGAGAGGGGAGGGGATCGGGTAACAAGGGGAGGAGGGGTTTCGGTCGGCGGTAGGGAGGGGTGGGGACGGGGTATGGGGCCGGGCCGGATGGAGAAGGAGGGAGGGGAGGGGGGGTCGTGCGGCTGGGGCTGGGATCGGGTGAGCAGCAGCAGGAGGGGGAGAGGAGGGGATCGGGGTGGGGAAGGGGGTATCGGGCCGGGCCGGATGGGGAAGGAGGGAGGAGTCGGGCGGCTGGGGGCTGGGATCGGGTGGGCAGCAGCGGGAGGGGAAGAGGAGGGGATCGGGGTGGGGACGGGGGTATCGGGCCGGGCCGGATGGGGGCAGGAGGGAGGAGTCGGGCAGCTGGGGTCTGGGATCGGATGGGGAGCAGGAGGGGAAGAGGAGGGGGGGATCGGGGTGGGGAGACGGGCGGCACGAACAGGGAGGGAAGGGGGCAGGCTCGGGGAGAGAGAGAGAGGGAGAGAGCTGAGGGCCGGCGGTGGGGGCTAGGGGAAAGAAAAGGGAAAAGATTAGGGTTTCACACGCCTAATCTGATCCTAGGGTTTCACACACCTAGGCTTGGGGTTGGGGTTTCACACGCCTCACTCTGGTTCTCTCAACATACATGTGGAGGGAAACGAAATTTTATTATTCATTCAATACCATTACATGTTCTATGGGCAGGCCTATATAAAGGCCTGCGATAACAAGCGAAAGTCCCTGAAAGCCGAGGTGGGACTAAATAACACAATGCAAGAAACAAAATAAATAAACAACATCCATAATGGTGCCGACTGTCTGATCAGAGCCATAGGCTCAGGTGGCGCCTCCTGCGCTGGTACACGCGCCATGGGCGCTGCTCGATGTCCCCATCAGTTTGGATCAAACATGAACTATCATGACTTGCGAAATTTGTGGGGCAAATAGTCTGTCCCATTTTCGTCCAAAGTCAGATTAGATGATGCACCTTGCATGTTCTTGTAGAGTGGAAATCACTGTTCTAAAAAGTGGTTTGTGTTTTTGCCTAGACGATTTGGGACTTAGCCCGCACCGCATAAGTTGGAACCGCTTTTCTTGGCGTTCAAAGAAAAAAGATCGTCGATGTGACCATCGGAACAAGCACTATTAGGTTTCTTTATCTATTCTCCTTATTCTCGTTCTTCATTTTAGTCTCACCTTTTTGCTTCTTCGGTTGGTGTATTATTGTGCTGCTTTTGTACTATGGCTCCCTTGGTCCATAGTGACCACTTGAAAGAATGATAATAGTGGCTCCCTTGACCCATTATGAACACCTAAAAGAAGGATGATAATGACTACATAACAATTAAATAAATTCTAAATAAAATATAATATGAAATTTCAAGCATGTTAGTCTTTGGACCTCTGCATCTGCCTTGGAACTCCCTCACCGCATTAGTTTAGTCTAGCGCTTTTTAAAACATTGGTGGAAAGTAATGTTATTGGTAGAACACTCTGAATCGTTCGACCTTAACGGTGAATAATAAAGTTTCCTTTTAATATAATATGGTCTTTGTTTACATATGAATGGGTCATTATTCAAAAACATGTGTCGACATAATTCTAGACTGTTGTTTTAGTTTTTTTTTTTTTTGTTCTTTCAAATGCCCTGCTTCTTTTGATTGATGATTAATCCTTCAGGGTATTATGCTATCTAAATTATTTAAATGGTGGAACTTGTTGAGAGGTGTCGTAAGTTGAACTGGTTCAACAACTTGAGTTCCTCGTGTTTCTATTAAATGCTTATGCGCTATGGTCTCTTCTGCAACAACTTGGTGCTCTTTGAATTTTTATTAAATATATATGTGCTCAAGTCCGTTCTTGTATAGTTGGCTATTCCAGTATATATATTTTGTATTTACTTAAAGTAAAATTATTAAGAATGTTGTGATCGAGTAAGCACTGGCTTCAAATTTCTTGGAAGTGGGCTTCTATATATTATGGTGCATATATAATTGTCAACCCCTTGCTTTCCTATTGCAAAGCGTCTTTTTAAGATCACATACAATGCGTAAATGGAAAGTTTAAGCCGTATTGCAATTAAGGTAGGGCCAATCAGCTATATTTCTTAGTAGCTCCTTGAAAAAGTCTGCTATTTTGCTTATTACAGTATACTTTTGTTAGAGGTAGGCTGATATAAATATGTGAGGTTATCCTTTCTTCATTTTGTCCTTGCTGCAGTGGTCAAAGCTATTGCTACTCCTGAACCGTTAGTTGAATTGCCACTAACTGCTGAAAGTGTCGAGTCTGTTTTGGATGAAGTCCGGCCATATCTTATTTCTGATGGAGGTAATGTAGCGTTACATGAGATTGATGGAAATGTTGTAAGATTGAAACTGCAAGGAGCGTGTGGTTCCTGTCCAAGCTCTGTAATGACAATGAAGATGGGAATCGAGCGACGTTTAATGGAAAAAATTCCAGAGATTGTAGCAGTCGAACCCATCGCCGACGAGGAAACAGGTCTCGAACTGAATGAAGAAAACATCGAGCTGGTATGCCATTCACCTATATTGTTATCCTTTAAATTGTAGAATTGCCTTGGATATTTTACTTTTGTTTTCTGGTTTATTAATCAATAATCACAACTGATCTGCACGTACCTATACACATTTAAGTCTAAAATGAAATGCATAATGACATTAACTTGTGATGATTTTTATCTGAGAAAGTGGGGTGAGGGATGGGGTGTGTAATCAGCAGAAATTAGGTGTTGGTTTTAAATATGTTATTTAAATGATCATGCTGTTTGAAAAGACATTTAATAACATTTTGGTAATAAAAGGTAGTCACACTTTAGGAAGGGGAAAAAATAGTCTTTTAAAAGTTTGATAAACTATCATTTTTTGAAGGGTTATGGATAATAGTCTTTTCTGACTAATTGTTTCTTCAATTAATGATATGGTCGTTGAAGCCTTCCGAGGGAATTGTAAATTTGCATATTTCGTCTGTGTGCAGTAAATTTTCTATAGTAGATGAATAGGGTTGTCATTGCAAGCGTGCCAAATCGTCTCCCATTTAATTAGCTTGTTGATATTTTAGTTTTGAGGTGAATTAGTGATGGGCTTTTCCTAAGGTGCGTTTTGGAGCAAATTGCTTCATATTATATTGAAGCACATAGTTCAAATTGTGCAGCCCTCAGAATCCATGGCAAGCTGATGGCTACTTGTCTTAAAGAGGGTTTCTGACTAGGATTGAGGAACCAGGACATATCGTACCTTGCCACATGATACACACCATGCTGCCAGGTACACAACACAATAGAGGGGTCTGTATCTACTTGCCCTATTGCTGGTATGTATCGAATGCTTTGTGTAGTACCAAACAGTGTGCCACATGTAATACACCCAGGGATGTGAATATATGTGCTGCATGTTATAGCTCCACATGCCATATGGTAGATATTGTGATAGTGTGTAGTATAGTGCGACAATGGTCTGTTTGTGACAGATGGTCCGGTTCGTCAAGATCTTTTACTTTCTTATGTTTCAACTTTCTTGGGCATTTTGAAGGAGATCTACCCACTGGAGGTGGTGCAGTTTGTACCAATGTGGATCGAGCGATTTTTGTAGGTGAAATTTGAATCTTTAATTCGACTTGAACTTTTTTTAATTTTTTATTTAATATATTGGAAAACATGCTTGGAATGATGGATTAGAGTAAAATTCAACATTAATAGGGATTGAATCCATGGATTCACCAAGGAATGTATGGATTTGAGTCTTATTCATGTAATTTAGAGAAGAAATTGGGTTTTACCAAATTTAATCTCGAAATTCTGATAAGTCGAAAACTAAACATATCAAACCTCATCGTTCAATGTTAAGATCTGCTTTGATGTCGGTTGGGGACGATCTACACTTCTCAGCACATGATAATATCCATAGTTATATTTATTTCAAAAACAATTTTCCCTTTGATTATTATTTAACATAAAAATAAAATAAACCAGTATCAAGACCATGACCCCCTGTCCCAATATAAGGTCAGTTTTTTCCTTTCATCTTCTCTGATCAATTCTATTAAGGGCTCTCTATTATTAGCGAAAGCTTTTCCATATTTTTCTAACAACTTTCATCAATATTGTTTTATATCTTCCCCTCTTTGGTTTGTGGGCCTGTTGTGAAGTCATAATCCTGCATGTTATTATTATACCTTCAATCAATGTTTTAAAAAACGGAAGGCGGAAGACGGGCGGTCAAGTGGTTTCAAGGCGGAAGGCGGACGACTAGGCGGGCGCCCGGAGAAAAAGGCGGGCGCCCACCTATATAAAATATATTCTATATATTCTATATGTATGTATATATATAAATTCATAATTCTATATAAAAAAACAATATTATAAAGTTTTACATATGCAAACATCAAAACTACCGATCTGAATATAAAAGTTTTATGAAAAGGGAGGAGGGGATTGGGTGGGTAGGAGTATTTCGGTATGGTTACCTCAATACCTATACCCGATTGTCCCTCTAACTTGAGTATACCAGATAATACAGTTGTACTCCAACTTTATTGTGATGTACCCAAATTCCAACAAATCATATATTGTTATCCAAATTCTATCCAAACTCATACCATACAAGAACCAATATAGTAAAGAATCGTAAGAGCTTCTTAAACATTTCATCACAATACATTGAAAAAAAAAATTCCTCAAGCAATTGCATATGGTGAAGAAACAGAAAATTCATTACAGAAAAAAAAAAATTTCCTCAAGCAATTGCATACAGTGAGACCGCCTAGGCGCCTGCCTTTTACCCGCCTAGGCGGGTCGGATCCCACCTAGGCGTCCGCCCTTGTTCAACCCGCCTGTAGTGCCGCTTTTTACTGAAGCGGAGCGGCCAACCCCCTAAAACGCCTAGGCGGCCGCCCGGACCGCCTTTTAGAACAGTGCCTTCAATCATGTCTCTAGTCTTTCTTGGAAGTTGATCAGTTCATCGATGAGTCTTCATGATCCATTTCTTTATCAAATCCATAATTATAAATTTATAATAAAGGTCATGACATTAAAAACTGGGCCATATTGAGATCGTCTGATAAGTCCACCAAGTATTCATTGCTTCTGATCTTATCGACGATTTTGCATGATCTTATTGGCGATTTTTCATGGAGCCAATCTGTTGCCACTAACAACAGGGATCAATGCATGCATGCCTCCAAATCTCGAAACTGCATGGTTTGTGGAATCATGTCTAGAAAGAAAGCATAGACGATGCTATATGGGGTCCCATTTAGTCACTTTAAGGGGGTGGCAAGGCCACCCTCTATGGTGTGATTGGTGCATTGGCCCAGCCTATTATGTGGGCAATATAACCATATGGGGGCTCGGGTGCCAAGGCCCAATAAACCTAGGCCTAAACCTCAAAAAATGATTTCATAATCCATATGATGGACCATGTCCTATCTCACGTGCACAAACACTATTCCATAATGGTGAAGTTGGCCTAGTAAATCCTGATTAGCATCTTGATCCTATCTGAAAACATGTATATGGAGCTGATCATATTGCATAGCTACTAATGTGAATTGCCTGTGGTAGACCAAGTATGTGATTTCGAATAGCAACTAATGGGCAACTAATCATGGCGAACTAACACTTAGTTAAACAATGACAGAAAATTTACTCCACTGATAAGGTCCACCCCTGAATTACATATGAGTACGATATCGTGGTTAACTCCGTCAGATACTGAATTATATGTAGGATATCCTACATAGGATTGACATTCCTTTCATCTAATACTTGTAAATGCACGAATACGTTCCATTGGTCAACACACATGCCCACATGCAACCCCCCCCCCCCCCCCCCCCCCGCCCCCCCCCAAAACACATACACGCACACACACATGCCCACACGCACACTCTAAAATAATTCCAGAACAACCACATATATGAATATAATTTGATTTTAACATTACAAAACCGACCGGCACTAAATTTTCTACTTTTGATTAAGTGAAGATATGAATTTATTACTGAAAATTAGATGATTACAGAGGAAGGGAAACTAACTGGGTCTTTTTATAGGCAACCTTTCCTTGTTCTTCTGGCAAAAGAATTCAATAAAAGATTAAAATCCTAATATAAGGAGGCCACAAAACCTCCCTTGCCTCTTATTGTTCTTCCTTTTATTTTCTCTCTTTTCCTTGGTTTTTTTCTTTTATTTTCTTTAATCGGTCGTCCCGTTGTTTCTAAGAGGCTCCTGATTACCAAATGGATTCCCATGTGGTACATGAGAAGAGTTTTGAACTCCCCTCCACATGGAGAGAATAGTCCCTTTCCTTTTCTAGCCGCCAGTGGGTACTGCGGTTGGAAAGATAATGTATTTCTGTCCATAGGTGGAGAGGAGCCCTAACCTCTTTCTCTTAACGTGGACCCCAGAACCTATTATTTTTAGTAGGTTCGGCCACTTTTGAGGATGTGATATCCCTATATTGTACCAAAAAACCTATAAATTTTCAAATAAGCCCCAATTCTCTAAAAAAGTTTAAAAAAAGCAAGAAAGTCAAACTCTTGAGGAAAAAGTGTTTTGAAGTCTATTATATCAATACTACTCTAAGTCTGTGTGAAGTCTAATAAACTAATACTATGGTAAGTCAAGGCTACAAAGCCAATCACGGTCGAAGATTCGGTGCTCCTTAATGCACCATGGTAGATCCGGTATTGATTCCTCTCCTTTAAAAGAAACATACATCATATACATAGCATCATCTGACTAATGCAAGTTTTAGTATGATTTATGGATGGCATAACATAATTCTCATCCATGTTTCAGATATTCTTTTCCTTAGTTCTTTATGTATAATTTTTGTCCATGAATCAAATATTCTTTCAAGCAATATGCAAACACATAACCCTTCAATTATTTCCATGAATGAATCATCTCATGTCCAAACAATATGGATTTGATTTATGTCATTGGGGTATTCCTGGAAGTGCAGTTAATTAAGCTAGTACTAGCGTGAAAGCATTTAGGTTGGTCCCTTGGTATAGCCATCATCCTTATCCATCATCATTAAGATATTATTGCATCATGATGGGGTCGACTATAAGGAAGATTGACAAGAATTTTCCGACCTCCCATCAATCTGGTGTACACCGTCCTAAGATTGTTGCAAAAAAACTAACTAAGGAAATTTGGCAAGAGAAGGGCATGCCAAGAAACCTAGAAAGCCACTTGGTAGGTAGGAAGACCTACCTTGGTGATTGCGCAATGTAAGTTCATGCAACCAGGGATCAACCCTGCATTGTTATCCTAGACTAGAAAAGAGTCTAGATGAAGAGGGTAGAAGGAAAGATTTGATTTAGTGTCTCAAACAATAAACTAAAGAGCTGAAATGAAACAAAGTTCCCAGACCCCTGGAATAAGCCATCAGGGATGTAAATTCACCCATAGTACTTTCTTTCTTTACTGTAAGGTTCTCACTATGATTATTTTTGTCATTTTAACTTTGCTAACAAATACATGAGCTCAATGTAGTCAATATACTCTCCTAGTACAGGTAACTTACAATTAATAACTCGACTATTCCATCATGTACATTAGTCCTGTTGATAGATATAATCTATTCTCTTGCTAGTAATCTTTCCAAATTTAGCTTCTGCAGGGCTTGTGGTTGTAAATTGGTGAAAATAATCGAGTTATGCATGAGCTAGAAATTAGCCATTTGATCGCTTAAGAAAAAGTTTTTGATTGGTTTGCAACTTACATGGTTAAATCATATGTGGTACATTCACTCACCTAGTAATCATTCTAGATTTATCTGAAAGAATATCAACTCTTCATGCCAATTGTCAGTAAGGGGGTGTTAGTCAATTAGGATTTGGTGAAGAGTTCCTTGTATTTAGGATTACATCAGTAGTGGTTCTGAACTTCTTTATGGTATAGTAGATTTAAGCGTTAGTGGTTCCGGAGTCCACAGCATGAACTCCTGATCCAGGCGTTAGTCAATATTTTATTTGACCTTGGACTCCTAAGTTAGGCGTTAGTCAATAATCATGGTACAAGTCCATGACTTCTTAACAAAAGGGATTTACAAACCCAAGTATATATACTTTTTTCCCATCAAAAGTTCCACCTCAAAGGTGGAATTTTAAATCCCCTACGTGAGACTTTCTCTTTGAAAGGTATCATCGGCATCTCCCGGAACTCTAGCACTCGTGCTCGTGATCGTGGAAGCCAACATCGGATCCCCAGGAACCCTCATTCTCCTCTTCCAGGTATCTCTCTATCTCCCTCCTTCCTCTTCTTTGGGTATATCCATCCTCTCGACCGCCTCTCCCTTCGCCCCCCCTGTCGAAACAAAATACAGTAGAGAGAGAGGAGAGAGAGAGAGAGAGACCCTATGGATCCGTTCGAGTCCGGTGCCGATCACGACACCCATCCGGCTCCGACGTGACGCCTGCCTCCTCGATCATATATTGGACTTATTATTTTAATTAGTATGTTACTTCCAATTTGTATGTTATTTGTGGAAATGACCTCCTTGGTTGATGGTATGCTAAAGTCTTTTGGCATGATACAATTGGTAATCTTGTTTGAAATATAATATTATTTATAAAAAAATTATCAATTTCTATATGTAAAATTACTAAAATCTTTGATATTAATTTTTTTCTACCATTTGACTTATGTAAAAATTGGTCAAACTATTTATCCAATGCGATGAGGTAATCTTGGATGGCAGAGGCAATATTGATTAAATAGAGCTTAATTTTGATTCATTATTCTTATATATTTTTTTAATGAGCGTATTAATACTTTTCATATTAGACCTTCAAAATTCATCAAAATTGTGCTTCAAATGTGTTAGTCAAATGGGATTTTATGTCCAAGTCCACAACAAAAATCCCACGTGAACTTCTAAAAAGGGGATTTACGAGACTGTAGACTTCTCAAAAAAGTCTGCAGACTCCTAAAAAAATCCAGAGACTCTTTAAAAAAAGTCCGCGGACTCTTAAAGACCGCAAGTCCACGAACTCCTGAATAATGATTTTAAAATCCCAATTGACTAACACCCCCTAAATGTGACAAGCTTGTCATCAGTGCATGCCAAATCTGTTGGTGACCTACAATCTCTTGATCGCAATTTCACAGAATTTGCCTATGCCTGTCAGGTCTCTTTGAATAGTTTTAAGTCTCATCAGCCTATGAACAAATTGCGGCCATTATATTCTCCAGTAGGTAGTTATTCCACTGTTAAAATGAAGGATTTTTCACTGGATGCCCGTTCAGGTCCTTGATGAGATAAGGCCATACCTAGTTGGAACGGGTGGCGGTGAGCTTGAGCTCGTCAGTATCGAGGAGCCCATCGTGAAAGTTCGGCTCTCAGGCCCGGCTGCTGGGGTGATGACTCTTCGGGTGGCGTTGACTCAGAAGCTTCGAGAGAAGATCCCTGCCATTGCGGCAGTCCAGCTTATATAATCGGCACGGTAAAGAATGCTGATGCTATGTTTAATCTCCTCTTGTAAACATTTTGTGTATGTAATGATTTGCGGATGCAGTTTTATTCAACAAGATATCGTTTCAGATATTTTTCTTTCTGTTTTATTTAGAAAATCTCAAGGGAACAGTGTGCCTGTATAGTTCTGTAACTCCTGTTTCCACCACTACAGGAAATGAAAGGCCATTTTACGTTCAGTTCACCACACTTTGCTGTTGACAAATGTTTTCTTGTTTATTAGCAGATAGAACATATTTGTATTTGGACCAAAGATCGTTGATGGAAGTGAAGAATATATATTTATATATCAATAATTTTACCAGTGTCTATTGTTGATTCGTGAAGATGTTACCACCATAACAATAATGTTTTTTTTTTAAAAAAGAATGGTGTTCTTTCTTTTACCATCTTTTTATCCTGTTGCATCATACTTGAAGTTTCACTAAGAACTTTGGAGAAAAAACAAACCTTTGAATGGAATTCGTGAATAAGCTGACTATATATCGATCACTGCATAATAAGAGCTAGCTTATATAAATCTTAACCATAATCACCGATCCTTGATCCCTATCCCATCAATGAATCCCTATTCACGTTCATTTCTTTCGGGGGTAATCTGTGTTGTCACTGTAAAGTTTTTCGAATCGTTTTTTCAATAACTTCCATCCATGTTATTTTCCCCTCTCTGCTTTTTCTTGTCTCCAATAATCCGCTACCCTCTCCATATTTGGGCTGCCTCTGCTCTCCGTTGTGAATGCTCGCACCTTCTTAATTTGGTCTCCATAACTTTGTACTTAAATTAGTGCAACTCCTAACTTCATGTATTATACTATTCCTCACTCTATCACTATATCCACCTCAAAATCCTCATCTTGTGTGCTTGAGTGCTTTCTTTATCGCCCAAGATCAAAATCATTTAATATTGAAGGATTTACCGTTGTCTCGTAAAATTTACCTCGAGTATTAGAGGCATGTGTTGATCGCATAGCATCCCCGAAACCCGTCAACTCCCTCCAACCCTACTTGACATAACCTCATTTGTCTCTAAACTATTCTACAATATATCCAACAAACTAAAAACACCTTCTATTTCTGGGTCATCCATTTTGTATAGAGTTCAGTTATAGATGAGAAGATTAGATAATCAGCGGGCTATGTTGAGCCTCGGTGAGGTCACACTTGACTGGATATTCATTTGTCTCATCATAATTGCTTGTTACGTCAGTAATTGCTCCCCGATAGTTTCAATACAACCTTTACGCATATTTACTCCTTAGTCCCCGCCAAATTACATCTTGTGGTCCGCTATCATAATCACTCTTATAAGTGAAAAAACCATATGAAGATTCCTTTTTTGCCTCCAAATCTTTCTAATTAGTTTTCTCAGCAAGAAAATAGCCTTTATCATTGACCTCTTTCATATAAATTCGACTTGGTTATTTGAAATTCTTCTCATTTTCTTAATCTTTGTTCCATCATCATCTCCCACGACTTCATGGTACCACTTATCATCATGCTTCCTCAACTATTGAAACAAATTTATACATCATCCTCATTCTCAAGATTTCACTTGGGTATGTTTGGTTGCGAGTAAAACACAGAAAAGAAAGAAAAAATCAGTTTTTTTTTTTTCTGCAAAACTGTGTTTGGTTGATGGGAAAGTGTGGTCCCCACAGAAAAAAAATAAGTTTTTCTGCAGAAACCGGTTTTTTATCAAAAGGCCACAAATTTTCCTGCCAAAAGCATAGAAAAACACAGGAAATGAAAAAAAGAAGTGGTTTTTTCTTTCTTTTCCAGGTAGCCAAACAGTTGCTAGTAAAGTCTCTTTTCTTTTCCTTTCCTTTTTTTTTTATTTCATTTCTGCTAAATTCCTTTCTTGCAAAATTTTTCCCAGCAATCAAACACACCCTTAGGCCTACTTCAGCATGAAAATCAGTTCTAGCAATGAATAGGTGTTGGTTCACTTGGACTTAGGGCACCAGAGGGGAACATGTATCATAGCTCATGCTCAAGTGAATCAATGCCCCTCCACCGCAAATAGGGGTGATGCTCCTAGCCCATGTTCAGTGTGTGCCAGTCTGAGTGCTGACTGCATTCTTATATTTTTTTATGATAAAACTCTCTCTCTCTCTCTCTCTCTCTCTCTCTCTCTCTCTCTCTCTCTCTCTCTCTCTCTCTCTCTCTCTCTCTCTCTCTCTCTCTCTCTCTCTCTCTCTCTCTCTCTCTCTCTCTCTCTCTCTCTCTCTCTCTCTCTCTCTCTCTCTCTCTCTCTCTCTCTCTCTCTCTCTCTCTCTCTCTCTCTCTCTCTCTCTCTCTCTCTCTCTCTCTCTCTCTCTCTCTCTAAATAGGAATATCGTGCTGGATGTGATGTGCATTCTGATTGAGAATCATTGTAATCGTTTGTGCATTGCACATGATTAGTACTATTGAGCTTTATATAAAGTTAAAAAAAAAGTAATATCGACATTTGGATAGTTTGTAATTTGGCGCCAAACAAAAGTATATTTGTGGCAAATTTGAGCGATGGCAGGACATTTGTTAATTAGTACGAGTTAGTAAAATGGTGGGATGCGTTTCAGGGATATACACTAACCATAAACATCTTGATTAGAATTTTCAGGCTGCCAACCTGGTGTCAACCCTCTAAGATTGGTGCTAAAAATCTGGCCATGAGACCCATCGGGGATAGGAGAGTTAGCAAATCAAATGATGCTTTTGTGAGGAGGTCGAGGGTTCAACTGCTCCTTCCCCTCGATTTACCCAGGAGTGAAGTGGGAATTCCCGAGTGGGTCGGACTTCACTCCCGGCAGGATTAGTCTGAGCCAGAAATTGGCTATTGCCCAAAAGGTTTCGGGACACTCGCCGATCTCAAAAGAATAAAAAATAAAAATCTGCCTACGAGACCTAAATAGCTAGTTGGCGAGTAAGAAGGCCTACCTTGTTGGTTTTGCTCGATTTACGTTCATGCAATTCCCAATATAATATCAAATGAACTTGTCTTCTAATCACTTCATCTAGACTATTTACTGATCTAGAGGAACATCGGAGGCGTGATCCCTAGTTGAATAAACTTATACTATGCAACTAATGCGGTGGATCTACCCTCCAACCGGTATTCTACTCTTCTAGGTAAGTAGGGATATTGGGATTCAAGCACCAAAGGTAGAGGTTGGCAAGAAGTTGATAGCCGATCCGAAAGTAGAGACGGTCCTGATAAGAAGAGGGTCCCAGATTACAGCCTGTTTGGTTCCGTGCAGTTGCAACGCGCGGGTCAACACCGTATAGTTGCGTCTGTTTGGTTTTCTGCAGTTCCGCCCAACTCGTGCAGTTCGAACTACTGCCCACCCAAATTTCTATAGAAAAATCGGTAGCTGAAACACGCTGTGACATACCAACTCAAGGTTCAAAATTTTGATTTTGGCCAATATTTTTATACTGTGGAATATGAAAATATTGCGTGGAAATATTTTGACAATGTGAAAATATTGCAGTTATATAGAAATGATAAAAATATCATTAAGATGATTGATTATTTTAACGAAACTCTTGACTATCATAAATCAAGTATAGTTATATATTGTGAAATGCTTAAATCATATTTCTACACTATGAAAGGTTTAGGAGGTCCATGTAGTATGTATTTATATATATATATATTGTATAGCTACATAATGGTATAAAACCTGCAAACATATCTAAAGTTTAAGTGATTTCATCAATATTAAGACCTGATTTTTTTTTTTCAAGAACCACATATTAATTAAACAATTAGAAACAGATTAATTGAAAGGAATCCAAGATTTAACATATTTGAAACTTTCAGAAAAGGACATTTTAATTTGATCAAACAAACATTTGAATGCATTTTTTGTTGAATTGATCTTCCAAGGTTAGTGTTGGATGGTATATCGCACACCCCCATAACAAATTTTTTTAAAAAATCACACTGGAAAAGTTGAACGATCTGCTTTGAGGGTTTAAAGTTTAAGGTTTTGGTTTTAAGAATTTAGGAGTTGAGGTTCAAAATTCGGAGAATTTTAGATAAATTTTGGAATATTTCTGTCACCTACATTTCGTTTCGAGGGTCATAAAAATGTAAATATTTTGAGAAATTTCGTGAGGTTTTGAACCATATACAAACCCTACTGCACGGTATAGTTAGAACCACAGCGAACCAAACATCGCGTTAGTGTGAAAGGTCCAAGGAGTAGGGGAAGACCTAGCTAGAACAACATTGATGAAAGTTGTTAAAAAGACATGAAAAGCTTTCATCGACAACAGATACATCCCTAAATAGAAATGAATGACAAAGAAATGATTCATAAAACCGATCACGGATAGATGGGACATGGCTCGATGGTAATGGGGGGTTCATGGTCGACCATATCTTTCATGTGATGGCATAAGACTTGGATGATGATAGATAAACAGAGGACTTATTGTGTCTGCTGTGTAGAAAACCCTAAAGCACGACAAAACAATGGAAAGAGAAGATGTCATCAATGGACCAATTTGTGGATGGCAATGAATGGCCCCATAGTCAGCATAGAACAAGGAAACAAAGCCTAATTCGGTTTTGTCAAGACACCGACCTACTTGGATCTAGTTCTAGTTCGGGTCTCTATTTTTGGCCAGAATTCAAAGCTGAGAGGATCCGACTTCTGTAGGTCCGGCCCAACCCGGCCCACTTTTACAGATAGGCTCTACCTAACCTCTTTGGGATTAGACTTCAAGTCTCCCAAATATCTTATTTTTATTATTTGATAGCAACGATTTTGATCAATTATTAGAGAAATTTAAAAATTGGGCCCTAAATATTTCTGGGCAACCCCAAAATCCAAACTCAAACCATTGATATGGGTTCGGACTTGGGCTTTGTCTTTGAAGGCAGTAATTAAATGGGCCATGACTTGGTCCAGTCTAGCCCATGCTCGACCCATTGCCAGCCCGAGGGATATGTGGTGGCGTTAGGGGTGGCAATGGGTCGTGTCGGGTCGGGTTCATGTCGTGTCTAGTTTTGGGTCGTGTCCAAAACCCCTAGACCCAGACCCGACCTGTTTAACTAATCGTGTCTAGATCCTAAACCCGTACCCGACCCGTTTATAAACGGGTATACCCGATAAGACCCGTTTACCACACGGGTCTATTCAGTTGAACCTATCCGACCCAATCCGACTCGACCCGATAGACTCACTGGTACTATGCAATACAGTATCGGATTGCGGGTAGACCCCGACCTGTCACGACCCGTTGAATTTTAAACGGGTCTTACCGAATCTAACATGTCCATACCCTAAACCCGGACCCGACCCGTTTATTAAACAGGTCTATCGTGTCGACCCGTTTACGACCGAACCCGTTTAACCCAGACCCGGACCTGCTAACTTCGTGTCGGGTCCAAAATTGCTAGCCCTAGGTGGGGTAGAAAAACTTGATTATTCATCGGTTCGGTTCGGTTCTCCAATCAATCGGTTTTATGTGCACCTCTACTGGCACTAGGGCAGTCGCTAGGAAGCATGGCCCTAGGAGGAGACATCAGCAAGACTGGGGAGCGGTGGATTTAATCGAGGAGGATAGGTGGGGCACCAGGCTCGCGTACTCTTTATCAATGTTATTAGAACCGAACCGGACATAGACCCGATTGAGAGATCTGTCTCGGGTCTTCGGTTCAACCATCGCGTCAACCGGTTGGACCCGATGGTATGGCAGACTAATATGACTTTTGATAGAATTGGTGAAAAGAGTCGAAGTATGCCTCTGACTCAGACTAGAAGTACTTGTCATGGCAGACTAATATGACTTTTGATAGAATTGAAATCCTTGAACAATGGTTTCAATTAAATGACCCAACAGCATACATACATACCTAGTTTTTCATCCAACAACATACAAACAGGACCCATGAGTAGAGCTGGCAATTTCGGACCCGACACGGCAGACCCGGGACCACACGAGTCAGGGCTAAACGGGTTCGGGTCGTAAACGGGTCGACACGATACCCATTTAATAAACGGGTCGGGTCTGGGTTTAGGGTCTGGACACGGTAGATCCAGGAAGGCCCGTTTAAAATTCAACGGGTCGTGTCGGGTCGGGTTTACCCGTAATCCGATATTGTAATATGTAGTACCAGCGGGTCTATCGGGTTAGGTCGGGTCGTGTTGGACTGGGTCAGATCGGGTCAACTGAATAGACCCGTGTGATAAACGGGTCTATACAGGTCTTATCGGGTCTACCCATTTATAAATGGGTCGGGTACAGATTTAGGATCTAGACACGATTAGTTAAACGGGTCGGATCCGGGTTTAGGGCTTTTGGATACGACCCGACCCGTTGCCACCCCTACCCATGAGAGTAGATCACCGTCATCCAAGAGCTCACCACCATCAAATTTTGACGAGAGGAGACTCAAGATCCAGGGAGGGGATCGATGGCACGATGCAGTGAAGAGGAAGGAGAGGAGAGTCGTCGGAGGCTTTGACCGGCGACGGCCGCCTTCGATCGTAGGCGGAGCGACAAAAGGTTCTGGTACTAATAACACTGCTATTTAGACTTGTTTTATATAGATCAGACCAAGTTATCATCTGGGTATGTTTTGTTTGTCATATGGCTTTAAAATACGAGTTTGACTCACACCGTCCGGCACCCGCCATAAATATTAGTGTGGACTTAGCCAAAAGTTTTTTTAAAAAATCCTTTTAATCTAAAGGACATACAACATTTCTATGTTGCATCAAGTCCCTATTCGAAATACCATATTATAGCAAATCCCTTCAACCACCTTTTTTTTACTTTCCAAACTGTTCAAAATGACAAAAATATCCCTACACATAACTGTACAGGAAAGTATATAGAATCCAGATATATTGACACAAATCACTATAGCAATGGTTACTTATTACAGGCAGATTGTTACTCTAGTTACAGTGGATCACTGTAGCAATTTTTTTTTAAGAACAAGATTTATCTAAAAAAATTACTATAGTGAAAATCATTGTAACAAAAAGTATCATTCAGAGACGCAAATTGTAACTCTTTGCTACAATAATATTCACTATAGTAAATTTTTTCCCCCAAACGAGATTCCTAAAAAAAAATTTGCTACAGTGATTTTACTGCAACAAGAGTAACGATTTGCCAGCAAAAGAGTAACCATTGTTAGCGTGACTTGTGCCATGATTTCAGATTCTATACAGGCACTTGTAGGGGTAAAATGGGTAAAGTAAAAACATTGTTGGAGAGGTACTTAGCCATAGCCAAAATGTTGTCTGTCCTTTTTACTGTACCTGCCGCAAGGATTTTATCCTCATTACCCCTAAATATTCTATATAGGGTTGACCTTGTGCCCAATTTGGATAAGGCTTTAAAGAAAGGCCATACCAACTATTTGGGTTTGGACCGAACCTTGGTGAGATGGACCGAGCTCAATTGGTCCTAGACCAGATTCGGATCCATTGCCAGCCCTAATTATATTATTGATTGTATTTAATAATTTGATATAGAATTTCATTTGGGCATGAAATCTATTGACTAAGGCAAAGTCTTTTCTTTTTTTTTTCACTTTTTTGTTGGGAATAAGTCCTGACAATTTCTTCAATCTCTTTCACCTTTTTTTTTTGGGGGTTATTTTGACTTTGCCCTCTAAATTTTCCCTTGAATTAGACTTTACCCCTCCTGTCCTGGGTGAGCTGACGGAACAGTTAGTTTTGGGGGGTAAAGTCTAATTAATGAAAATGGGGGGTATAGTCTAATTCAAGGCAAAATTTGGGGGCAAAGTCAAAGTAACCTCTTTTTTTTATGGGAAATATTATTCATACCCCATAAATCTGTAATTAGCCCCCATTTTCAAGAAACTTGAATACACCCCAGTTTTTTTTTTCATACCCCATTCCTATCCCAAAAATACCCTTCCCCCTTACACCCCACCTTCAATACACCCCAGTTAAATGGCCCGCCCCAACTTGATTATACCCCAATCAAACACATACCCCCTTAAATATACCCCATTTATATGCACTCTTGAATACACCCCACTCTTAAATAAACCCCATGCAGTTGGCTGATACTTGAAGGCACAAGTAGAGCTGCAACTTGGGCGGGCCAACCTGAACCCAACCCGAGTCCAACCCGAACCCAACCCGAATTTGGGCGGGCTAATCCGAGCCCAACCCGAATCATTTCTCCTCGACCCGACAGGACCCGACACGAAGTTAGCGGGTCTGGGTCAAGGCTAAACTGGTTCGGGTCATAAACGGGTCGACACGATAGACCCGTTTATTAAACGGGGTCCGGGTTTAGGGTCTGGACACGGTAGACCCAGGAAGACCCGTTTAGTATTCAATAGGTCATGTCGGGTCGGGTCGGGTCTACCAGCAATCCGAAACTATAATATATAAAACCAGTGGGTCTTTCGGGTCAGGTCGGGTCAAGTCGGATTGGGTCGGATCGGGTCAACTGAATAGATCCGGGTGGTTAACGGGTCTGTGGACGCGGAAAAAAGCGCGGGTCGTCTTTATTGCGAATCACACGAGATTACAATTGTGGCCGGGACCCGGGTTGCTCGGGTGTAGCGAGTCCGGGTTGCGGCGAGTTTTGATCAGGGGATTGTGGGAAAGATCTTCTGGGGGATCCCTTTGATCCGCATCTCCACGTGGTGTTCGTGCGAGAGCTCTGAAGGGGCTGCCCAGGACAGGGGTTTTACAGGGAGAGGGTTTTGGAGAGGCTAAGGAATGTCCACCGTCGCTTTGTCCCTTCCGTGCTTCGCGCTTTCTCGGCTAGGGGGTTTTCGGCTTCGTTCCTCGGTCTTCGCGTCTTCCTCGTTCCTTGCTTGACCTCGGTGTCCTTGATCGTCGGTTCGCGGCGTCGATCTAGCTTTTGGTGTTGGCTTTGGCTTTGGCTTTTTGGCTTTGGCTTTGCTCCGGCGTGGCTCTGGCTTTTGCTTTGCTTCGGCGCTTGCACTTGGACGTAGCTGGGTAGTGCCGCTCCTCTTCTTCTCCGGGCTTTTGGGCTTGATCGGAGTCGAAGCTTGTTGGAGACGACGGGGTAGTGCCGCTCCTCTTCTTCTCCGGGCTTTTGGGCTTGATCGGAGTCGAAGCTTGTTGGAGACGACGGGGTAGTGCCGCTCCTCTTCTTCTCCGGCCTTTGCTTCTGGCGTCTTCGGAGTCGAAGGGTTCTTCTTCTCCGAGCTTTCTTCTTCGTGCACGGAGTCGAAGGGATGATCTTCGTGTGCAAGGGTCTTCACATTGATGAGGACTTTCAGTAAGCCGATCCCTCGGGACAGGCTTGACTGTGCCTCGTGAAGCCTTGGGTCGATGAAGAAGCGTCTCCTCTTCTGCAGAGCTCTGGCGTTTCGTCTTCAATTTTCCCGACCATTTTTTCCTTCCCCCACCCCCTCTATTTATAGGCAAAGAGGTGGGGAGAGAGATATGGGAACTCTTTAATTTTAAATCCCTTTTGTATCTCTCTCATAATTACCCGGATTTTATTCATCCATTGATGAAGGGAATAACATTTAGTTGTTTTCCTTTTCTGGCGGGTGCAATTATGGCTGGATTTTGCGCACGAAATCGATGGCGATCGGGCGCTTCGTCTTGTGCGTCGGATCGAGGGATCGGCGCAGATCCGCGTGTGTGCAGACATCATACGCTACCTCCCCCCGCGCATGGCGGTATTTTTTTCCTTTTCTTTCTTTTCTTTCCTTTTCTTTTCTTTCCTTTTTCTTTTCTTTCCTTTCTTTTCTTTCCTTTTTCTTTTCTTTCTTTTTTCTTTTCTTTCTTTTTTCTTCCCTTTCCTTGCAGGGCCGGCCGGCCTCTCCATGGGGTTCGGTCCCCACTAGGGCCGGCCCTATAGGGTTCGGACCCTAGTAGGGGCCGGCCCCTCTTGAGGCGGGGTCCGAGTCCGTGTCGGCGCGCGCGAGTCGGGTCCGCGTGTCGGGTTTGCATCCACGTCTGCGCGCGCGAGTTGGGTCCGTGTGTCGGGTCTGCATCCGCGTCGGCACACGTAAGTCGGGTTCGGGTCCGACGAAATTCGTGTGTCTACAAATGCCCCCTCAAGGACGAGTGCGTCGGTGAGAGCGTGTCGGGTTTGGACACGTAGGAATCGTAGAGCGCTTGTCCTTGATTCCTTTTGTGGGCAGGGTCGGGTGTCTGTTTAAGGACCCCTACCCCCTTCATCCGCCATTTTGCTTCTTTGCGAAGGTTCCGCCGGCTTCTGGAGACCGTTGTCGGAAGAGAGCTGCCTGGGTTTGCACGCGACTTGCTCCGTCTTCCCGGTGTCGCCTCTTTCGTCGGCCTTGTGCTTCCGCGCGATGGTTCTGCCGGCTTCTGAAGACCGTCGTCGGAAGTGAGCTGCCTGGGGTTGCACGAGACTTGCTCCGTCTTCCCGGTGTCGCCTCTTTCGTCGGCGGCGATGGTGCGCGAGTTTGCGGTCGTTGCGAAGGCGGGCTCGAAGCGACGATGCGACGAGGCTCGAGGTGAGGAGGATGGAGGAGCGCGGCTGAGGTGCGAGTTGCCTTCGCCGCCTCTCTCTTCCTCTTTCTTCTTCTTCTTCTTCTTCTTCCTTTTTTTTTTTTTTTTTTTTTTGGACCACGGGAGCAGCGACGACAGTGGTAGGGTCGGCCGAGGCTGCGGCGGCTGGGTACGAGGTCAGCGGCGCGCGGCGCGCAGAGCTGGGTGCCGGTACGAGCAGTTGGCTGTGGCTCTTGCTTGTAGAGAAGACCTTCGCTATGGTTTCGATCATCTTCTTCGTTGCGGACCTCTTTTTGCTCCAAAGATTGCACGGACGTCGAAGGTGGCCGCTGTACGGAGTTCGAGTGTGGCACGAAGGCGGCTGGAGTGCGAGGATGGCCACGATGCATCTCGGCGGAGGACTATTGCCCCTTCTTCGGTGTGGGTGTGCAATGGCGAGGCCGATTGTCGCAGCCGAGGTCGATGACGCAGGCGTAACGAGAGAAGGAGGCGGAGTCGTCGTGGCCGAAAGCGATGACGACGGCGCAAAGAGAGGAGGTGGAGTCATCGCGGGTCAGGTATGGCGACTCTAACTCCTTCTTCTTTCTTTCTTTCTTTTTTCTTTTCTTTTTTTTTTTTTTCCTTTCTTTTTTTTTTTTTCCTTTTCTTTTCTTTCCTTTTCTTTTCTTTCCTTTTCTCTTCCTTCCTTTTCTTTTTCTTTCTTTTCTTTTTTTTTCTTCTTCTGGTTCTGGTACGCGGTGCTGGGTCGTGTCAGCGGGGCGCGGGCTGCGGCTGGGCGACGCGAGGCAGCGGCGAGCGGTCGGCGGCCGGGACAGCGGGTGGCAACTTCGGGCGCGGGCGGTGCGTGCCGGCAGCGCGCGGCGCGGGTGGTTCGGGGTGCAGCGGTGTGCAGGAGCGCGGGCTCCGGCCTCGGGCGCGGGGCACGGCGCCGGTCTCGGCGGCTCAGGCGGGAGCGGGCAGCGGCTGTGGTGGCCTCGGGTGCGGGCCGCAGCGGCGCGGAGGCCGGGCGGCGGGCGCGGGTGCTGAGGCGCGGAGGCCGGGCGGAGGGCGTGCGGGCGCTGCGGCGCGGAGGCCGGGCGGAGGGCGCGCGGGCGCTGCGGCGCGGGGGCCAGCGCAGCCGGGCGCGGCGGTGCGGCGTCCCGGACTCGGGCGCCCCCCCCCCCTCCGGACGTGTAGGCGGGGAAGGAGGGGGCTGCGGGCCCCCCCCCTTTCCTTTGGTCTCGGGCTCGGATTGGAGAGAAGGGGCTGCTGCTGTCCCTTTTTTTTTTTTTTTTTTTTCGTCCTTTCTTTCTTTCCTCTCTCTTTTTTTTTTTTTCTAGTCCGCGAAGGCAGCAGGCGGCGCGGCTGTCGGAGCAGGCAGCGGCGACGACGGCCCACAGCGTTGGCTGCAGTATGCGCGGCGCGGGGGCCGGGAGCGAGTGGCGCGGAGGCCCGGCGCGGTCGCAGAAGCAACGAGGGCGGCCGCCGGTGCGACTCTAAGTCGGGCGGGCCCCGATTGGGTCGGAGGTGGAACGCAGTGGCAATGGCGGTGCGACTCCGAGTCGGGCGGGCCCCGATCGTGTTGGAGAAGGGACGTGGTGGTAACGGCGGCGTCTCCGGGTTGGCCGGGCGTGGGGCGCAGCTGCGGCTCGGCGCGCGGGGTTGAGTGCAGGCGGCATGGGTACGTGGCGCAGACGACGGGTGTGTGGAGCGGCGCCGGCGCGGCATAGGCGGGCGGTGGCCAGGCTTCAAGCTGCGCGAGTGGTGTGCGGCGCTTGAAGACGAAGGCTTCCATTGGCTTGGAGACGAAGGCTTCTTCGATGCTTGGAGACCGTCGGCGGAAGAGTGCTGCCTGGGGTTGCACGAGACTTGCTCCGTCTTCCCGGTGTCGCCTCTTTCGTCGACGGCGGCGGCGATGGTGCGCGTCGCTTGAAGACGAAGGCTTCCGTCGGCTTGGAGACGAAGGCTTCTTCGATGCTTGGAGACCGTCGGCGGAAGAGTGCTGCCTGGGGTTGCACGAGACTTGCTCCGTCTTCTCGGTGTCGCCTCTTTCATCGACGGCGGCGGAAGAGTGCTGCCTGGGGTTGCACGAGACTTGCTCCGTCTTCCCGGTGTCGCCTCTTTCGTCGACGGCGGCGGCGATGGTGCGCAACGCTTGAAGACGACGGCTTCCGTCGGCTTGGAGACGAAGGCTTCTTCGATGCTTGGAGACCGTCGGCGGAAGAGTGCTGCCTGGGGTTGCACGAGACTTGCTCCGTCTTCTCGGTGTCGCCTCTTTCGTCGACGACGGCGGCGATGGTGCGCGACGCCTTCCGTCGGCTTGGAGACGAAGGATTCTTCGATGCTTGGAGACCGTTGGCGGAAGAGTGCTGCCTGGGGTTGCACGAGACTTGCTCCGTCTTCCCGGTGTCGCCTCTTTCGTCGATGGCGGCGGCGATGGTGCGCGTCGCTTGAAGACGAAGGCTTCCGTCGGCTTGGAGACGAAGGCTTCTTCGATGGCTTGGAGACGAAGGCCCTCCTGGCGGCTTGAAGACGAAGGATTCTTCGACGGCTCGTGAAGACGAAAGCTTCAGTCTTGGCGGCGAAGCATTCTTCGGCGGCTTGGAGCCGAAAGATTCTTCAGCGGAGTGTTATCGTCTTCTTGGTGCGGGAGCATAATGACAACGGCACGACAAAAAGACGAAGCCGAGTGTGGTGGCAATCGCCTGGTGCGAGGATGAGTCGGAGGCGTCGAAGGCCAGGGAAGGTGAATCCTTTTTTTTTTTTTTTTTTTTTTTTTTTTTTTCGGAATTGACTTTACCTCTCGATCGGTCTTGCACTTTTCATATCCTTGCAAGACTCGTCCCCCTGAGTACCTTCCGAAGGCTGGCTAGATTATTGATGAGGTCAACCGCGGGTTTAGAGTTACTAGCGAGGTTGCACCTTTCTGGTAGCAATGTCAGCTTGAAGGACACCGAGATGGGCGTTCTGAAGAGGATGACGAGGCCACGAGCATCAACAAGGAGTAGACTGCTTTGGTTGTCTTTTGCTTGTCGATCTTGACCTTGATGACAGCTCCAATGGTTCTTTTGGCTTTGTGGAGGTCACGAAGGCTGCGGTTGTTGTTTATGCGTTCGCCATTCTTCGGGTTGCTGCTTTTGACTTCAGTGGCAGTTTCCATCCTTCAGGTTGGCCTGAGTCTTTGCATGAGCCCGGTGGATTTCAAGGCAACGACTCTTTTTCTGCGGAGCAGATGCGCACCTTCTTTGGAGGGTGGCGAGCTTCATTGCTTACGACGGTCTTCGCTGGAGGACGCTTCCTTGGGCTTAGCTGCGACTGAGGGGGAGAGACGTCAAGCATCGCTTCAGAAGCTGGGGAATGCCCGAGCGACCAAGAAGACTTCTGGAGCAGAGTTTGTGAAGCAGCGGAAAGCTGGCGACGCATCGAGAGTTGACTGCTTCCCTACCCCTGGAATTGCAGCGCGTGTAAGCTGTTGGGAGCGAGCCACTTTGGCGCCTTAAGGACTTCGACTTGCCATACTCGTGCGTCGCTTTAGAAGCTGGAGTTCCTTTTGGGGAAAGCTCGAGCGACCGAAAAGACGTCTAGAGCAGAGCTTGCGAAGCGGCGTGAAGAGCTGATGAAGTGCCGAGAGCTGGTGGAGCAATCGAGAAGGCTTCCAAGGCGGACTATGCGAAGTGGTGTGCATAGCTGGCGATGCGTCAGAAGTTCACGACTTCTCTATCCTGGGAGTTGCAGCACGTGTAGGCCGCGGGAGGCGAGCTGCTTCAGCGCCTCCGAGACTTTGACTTTCTTATCATCTTTTGGTTTGCTGACTGGACTTGTGGATTATGCACTCACTTGCATCTGGACTGGCCTCCTGGGACGACGTTGGGATGTTTCCCTTTTTTTTTTTTTGGCTGGACTGAACCTTTGTAGGTTGCCTACGTACCCTACTGAGAGGGATCAAGTCGCACGTAGTTCGTTTATTCACTTTTTTTTTTTTTTTTTTTTGGGCAAGGGGGGTAACCTTGCGTTAGGCAAAGTACCTTTTGAGGGACTTGCCACTGGTAGGCAGAGTCGCCACTGGTTCGCAGCTGTCGCCCACCTTCTTCGCTTCAATATAGTTGGAAGTGAAGATCTTCTTGACTGGAGTTTTGATGATTGCTGGAGTTTGACTGGAGTCGATGCCCCGGCAATTTGGAAGAATTTGTTCGCCGCTTTTGCAGAGACGAGCTTGAGTCTTTGTCAGGCGATGTGGTATTGCAGCTGAGGGTAGTGATCCCATGTGTGCCATGCTTTCTTTGCTGCGGTTGGATTTGAACATTGACTCGGCGGAGTTTTGCCCCCGAGTGTTTTCTGACTTGATTGCAAGGTTCTCAGAGCTGGTGCGCTCGGAAGACTCGGTTGAGCTCGAGATGTGCAACAGACCACGTAACGGTAGTGTCATCTCTTGCAACGTGCTGAAGTTGGCCCCGAAGAATGATAACGCTGGTTCCTTTGCTGGAGGGGAAGGCGATCGTCCTGGTTTGCGAAGCCATTGAGGTACGAGCCGCAGGGCTGAAGCAACTTGAGCAGGCAACGGAATGCATCGCATCGAGCTTGATTTGAAGTTGATGTGAATTTTCCGTCTTGGTGCTGGCGCTTCTTTGTCTTTGTGCGCTGTCTGGATGGAGGATGTCACTAGTTTTGCAAGTGGAGAGCTTTTGTCCATCGCAGCTGTTTTGACTTCCTGGATTTGTGGAGCTTTTGCTGGAGGAGCTTCTGCAACGAAGTCTTTGGCCTCGTAAAACTTGGCATCAGCAAGGTGTGCTTTAGCCTTGTTGAACAGCTTGCCGTTGGCGGCGATGCTTCTCCCCATGCTTTCGATGTTAATGCTGCTTTCTTCATCGTCTTTCCGGAGCACTTGGTGAACTTCCATTATGCAGCAGGAGATCTTGAAGTTTTGACCAGCTTCAAGGAAGCAAATAGGAAAGAACTTCTGGAGTGTCACTGGCTCTAGAAAGCTTTGCTGGAGGAGATTTTTCAGATTTGCTGGTGGTACTTTGGACGTCTTTCTTCCTGGAGCTTCATTCTTTTCCTTGAAGGACTTTCTTCTGCGGAGTTTTCTTGTCGCCCGATCTTTCTCATGGTTAGCTAGGCGTGCTATCCTGTAGCTTGATCGTCGTGGCCTTCTCCTTCGAGGCGCCATAGCCCATGTGTTAAGATCTTCCTCGCCAAGGTGAAGAACTGGTGTTGCGACTGAAGGCTCTTCCTTGATCAGAAGGACTTGCACTTCTAGAGACTGTACCGATTCATCTTCTGATCCCCAGCTGGTTGGCTTGATTTCTTCATTTGGAATCGAAGGAGACCTGGAGTAGAGGACATAATAGTCAATTTTGCCCGATGGTTGGCCTAGTGGGTTGACTTCGGGGCTTCTTTATTCGTCTCTAGCTTTGAGCAGGTGCCGGGACGTAGTTTTGTTTGGAAGAGGGAGTGCTTGCATGAGAGACGGTTGCCCCCAAGACAGTAAGGATTTGGCCCTAGGCACTGAAGAAGTATGTCGTCGTCGTCTTCTTGGACTGCCCCCTTTCTTTGAGTCATCAACGGTGGACTGCCCCCCTTCTTCGAGGACTGGCGGGGCGTCGGGCAACTCGTCGTCCGAAGTAGAAGTTTCACCGTTGTCGGGATCCGTAATAGAGATATGATTGGCGGCAGCCATGGGTGGGTGGGTGGGTGTCGAAACGAAGTCCTCGATTGGCATCCCCAAACGATCGAATGCCGACTTCTTCTTTGATTGTTTGACTGGCCCGAGCCTCTCGAAGACGGATGTGCGTTTTCGATTCGACCAGTCTTTACCGCCTCTGGTTTGCTTCCGGAACAAGGCTTGGCATCGAGCCCGTCGTCGTCTTCTCCTGCTTTTTGGATGGCTGAGGTAGGTAGAGAGTGCATCGGAGATTGTCGATCCTTCAGCTGCTTCATCTACCATCCTTGCCTCGATGTAGTTCGAGGTGAAGGTCTTCTTCGCTGCGGTTCTGATGACCAACGGAGCTTGACTGGAGCCGATGCCTCGGCGGTTCGGGGGAATTTGCTCTCCGTTTTGAAACAGCCGAGTTTGAGTTCTCGTCATCCCATGTGGAGTTGCTGCTGGTGGAAGTGTGCCCATGGCGCTTTCCTCGTTGTAGCCGGCTCTGAACAGCAACTTGGCAGCATTTTGCCCCCAACTCCCTTCCGGTTTGAATCCGAGTTGCTCGAGGTCTGCTGATTCGACAGGTCTGCTCGGGTTCGGAGCTTGCGTCAGACTAGGTAGTGGCACCGTCATTTCTTGCAGAGTGATGACGTTGGCCTGAGATAACGACGGGGCCAACTTCCTTGTCGGAGTAGAAGGCGATCGCTCGGATTTACGGAGCCACTGCGGCGCGAGACGCAGGATAGATGCCGTTTGGACCGGCAAAGGGGTATGTTGCATTGCTCTTGGCTCGAAGCTGATGTGCATCCTTTGCCCAGGTTTCGGCGTTCCTTGGACCTTGAGTCTTGCCTCGTCAGAGGGTGGCACCGGATTTACGGGAAGTGGAGTCTTGTCCTTCTTTTCTTCTTCAATTTTCTGGACTCGAGGAGCTTTAGCTGGAAGAACTTCCGCGACCGGGCCCTTTGCTTGGTAGAACTTGGTGTCGGCCAAGTGTGCCTCGGCCTCGTTGAATGGCTTGTCGTCCGCAACTATGCACCTCTCCACACCTTCTTCGTAGTACTTGAGGCACTGGTGCCAGGTGGATACCACGACGCCGTTCTCATGCAGCCATGGTCTTCCTAACAGGAGACGATATGATGTCTGGCAGTCGATGATGTGGAAGAGGACCGTTGTATCCAGCGGGCCGATTGACAGCTTCAGGCGGATGATTCCGACGGTAGACTGTCCGCCCTGGTTGAAGCCTTGAATGAGCAACTGACTTGGTGAGAGCTGGTCGTCGGTAATGCCGAGTTGCCGTATCGTCTGGATAGGCATGATGTTGACGGCGGAGCCACAGTCCAACAAGATTCGGTTCAC
Source organism: Chamaelirium japonicum (assembly GCA_947650365.1). Classification (NCBI taxonomy): domain Eukaryota; kingdom Viridiplantae; phylum Streptophyta; class Magnoliopsida; order Liliales; family Melanthiaceae; genus Chamaelirium; species Chamaelirium japonicum. The sequence goes on from OX393551.1 coordinate 18,648,932, forward strand.
TGGCTTCTCCTTGATGTATCCCGAGACGTAAAGAGGCCGGTTATGCAATCGCGTTCCGAGTTGCAGGTCCTCATCCGAAAAGGTTATCGTTGCATCACACGAGGCCACAGCTTTGCGCCTTTGATCGTCCTTCCTCTTCCTTTTGTAGCTATCTGGATCGGCCAAGGCCGCCGCCATTGCCAGGCAAGCCTTCTTCGGGAGATGCAAAGCCTCTACGAGAGGCATGTGCAAGATTGCTTCGTCGTGAGAGGCGGTGCCCCTTTCGTCGGAATCGCCTCCCTTGTTTGTGGAGTCGCCTTCTCCAGACGTTTCGCTTTCGTTCCTTCCTTCCGACGCCTCATGGACTTCGACCATGCAACAAGACACCTCGATGTGTTGGTCCGCTGGGAGGAAGTGATCTGGGAAGAACTCTTGCAAAGTTGTCGGCTCTGGAAGACTCTGCTGAAGGATATCGTCTTGGCTTGCTGGCGGCACTTTGAACGCCTTCCTTCCCAGAGTCTTGCTTTTCTTCGTGTAGGTCTTTCGCTTGGTGAATCCCCTCATCACACGGTCTTGCTTGAGCTTCTTTTCTTGCCATGGCTTTCGCCGCCGCGGTAGCATGACCCATGCTTCTTCGTCGGTGGATTCCCCTCCGCTAGGATGATGGTCGACAGCAGCAACTGGTTCCCTCGGAGGTACTTGTTCTTCTGGAGACTCTACTGACTCGTCTTCCGATCCCCAGCCGGTGGGTTTGATTTCTTCAACTGAAACCAATGGAGGCTTTGAATAGAGGACGTAATAGTCGAACTTCCCTGAAGGCTGGCCTAGCAGACCGACTTCCGGATCTCCTTGCTCGTATCTTTCCCGAAGAGCGCGTTGGGACATAGCTTGACTGGAATGGACTTGCTCTTCTCGAGGCTCTACTGGCGTGTCTTCCGATTCCCAGCCGGTGGGCTTGATTTCGTTGATTGAAACGGACGAAGACTTTGAGTAGAGGACGTAGTAGTCGAACTTGCCCGAAGGCTGGCCCAGCAAACCGACTTCTGGATCTCCTTGCTCGTATCTCCTTTGGAGCGTTCGTTGGGATGCAGTATTGCTTAGAAGAGGTGCTGGCACTTCTTGAGGCTCTACTGGCGCGTCTTCCGATTCCCAGCCGGTGGGCTTGATTTCGTTGACCAAAACGGACGAAGGCTTTGAGTAGAGGACGTAGTAGTCGAACTTGCCCGAAGGCTGGCCCAGCAAACCGACTTCTGGATCTCCTTGCTCGTATCTCCTTTGGAGCGTTCATTGGGATGCAGTATTGCTTGGAAGAGGTGTTGGCATGAGCGATGATTGCCCCCTGGGCAGCGGTGTTTCCTCCTCGGTGAGCGCAGGAGTATGTTGACGTCGCTTTGAGACTTTCGGCTGGGAAGTTGACTTAGCGATTGGAGCTTGACGATTGATGCGCAATTTGGGCATGCTTCGCCGAGCAGCGACGAGTACTGGCGAGAAGGAGCCGAAGGTGATGGACGTCATGTTGGCCGTAGCAACCTCCCCGGAGTCGATCTCTATCTTCCCTTGCTTAGCGAGCGCCATGATTCTTTCCTTGAAGACGAAGCATCTTTCGATGGGATGACTTACCACCCGGTGGTATTTGCAGAAGAGAGGGTCGTCGACGCGATGCATCTGCTCGGGCCTCTTCGAAGGAGGGAGCTCTATCATCTTCTCTTGCAGCAGTTGGTCGAACATAGAGGAGACTTCTGAGTCTAGGAAGGGGTACTCCTTGGCTTCGAGCTCCTCGAGAGTCATCCTTTGTCTTGGCGGCGGAGGCGGTGGTATGGCGACTCCCTTCTTCTGATCTGGCTTACCACCGATCTTGAGCGGCTTGGAGGTTGAAGCGACGTCAGCAACATTGACTTGTTTCAGTTTCGTTGCCGGTGGCTTGTCCTTCTTCTCTATCTTCAAGAAGTCCTTGTTCTTCAAGTCCCCGCGGTTTGCTAGGCTGAGTTCCATGTCATGAGCTCGAGTTGCGAGTTCTTCGAAAGATCGAGGCTTGATACCTTTGAGGATGTAGAGCAGACCCCAGTGCATGCCTTGGGTGCACATCTCGATGGCCGAGTCTTCAGACAAGCGGTCTCGTGAATTCAGCGCGAGGTTCCTCCACCTGTCGATGTAGTCGATCACTGGCTCATCTTTCCTTTGCTTGACGGCGGTGAGTTCGGTCATACTGACTGTACGTCTGGTGCTGTAGAAGCGATTGAGGAACTCCCTTTCCATCTGGTCCCAGCTGTCGATGGTCCCTGCAGGAAGATCAACGTACCAGTCGAACGCGTTGCCTTTGAGGGTGCGAACGAATTGCTTCACCATCTCGTCACCATATGTGCCGGCATTATTGCAGGTCTCGATGAAGTGGGCGACGTGCTGTCTCGGATTTCCCTTTCCATCGAAGTGCTGAAACTTTGGCGGCTGGAATCCGACTGGGAAGCGTAGCTGCTGGATCCTCGTAGTGTAGGGCTTCGAGTATGCCGCCGTGATCGAAGGAAGGCTACTGCCGTGGGATCGCATCATGTCGGCTATCAATGCTTGGACTTGCTGAGCACTCATCGCAGCCGCTGCCGGAGGTTGTGTGGCCACCGAGGCTGGCATTGGGGAGACGACTTCCACTGGGATGGGAGCCGAAGAGAGCGCTGGAGTAACTGCTTGAATCGTCGGAACAACCTCTGTAGGAGCAGGAGTTGAAGACGGAACTGGAGCGGCTACTGGAGAAGCGACGGGTTGGCCGACTGGTGCAGCGTCCTTTGTGCTTAGCTTTTGGAGCAGAGTGTTGATGTGACGATCCTTCTCCTCCATTAACCGAGTAATCTGCGCCATGTGCTCGTTCATCTACATGACTTGGAGCTGAAGAGCGGACGGAGGATGGTGACGGAGAACGTCTCGGTGTTGCATGTTCGCATCCTCGCCATCATCATCGGAGACGTAGTTACGCCGACTTGCTTCTGGCTGATGATTGATGTTTGCCCCCTGCAGAGGAGGTGCAACGTCTGCTGGAGAACCCGAACGGGTTCGGGGTTGGGGCTGGTCCTCCCCAAACTTCTGGACATGGGCTCCAGGATCGAGGCTTGTTTCTTCATGCACCAGGGCCTCGTCGGCGCTTTGGCGAGCATCTTCGGTAGTAGCTTCTGGCACGAAGACGTCCGCAAGAGTCCGAGTACGCCGAGTGTAGACGCGCACCATTGGAGGAGCATCACCCTTCGGATTTACTGGATCACCGTGTCGGAGTAGAGGAGACTCGGCGATTGGTGAGAGGCTTGGAGCAAACGCATCGTTGTTTGTTCCGGCCATTGCAAACTTCAAGCAGCTTCTTCAACCGTACGGATGAAAGGAGAAGATGTCCCCCTGGGCGTGCCAGAAATCTGTGGACGCGGAAAAAAGCGCGGGTCGTCTTTATTGCGAATCACACGAGATTACAATTGTGGCCGGGACCCGGGTTGCTCGGGTGTAGCGAGTCCGGGTTGCGGCGAGTTTTGATCAGGGGATTGTGGGAAAGATCTTCTGGGGGATCCCTTTGATCCGCGTCTCCACGTGGTGTTCGTGCGAGAGCTCTGAAGGGGCTGCCCAGGACAGGGGTTTTACAGGGAGAGGGTTTTGGAGAGGCTAAGGAATGTCCACCGTCGCTTTGTCCCTTCCGTGCTTCGCGCTTTCTCGGCTAGGGGGTTTTCGGCTTCGTTCCTCGGTCTTCGCGTCTTCCTCGTTCCTTGCTTGACCTCGGTGTCCTTGATCGTCGGTTCGCGGTGTCGATCTAGCTTTTGGTGTTGGCTTTGGCTTTGGCTTTTTGGCTTTGGCTTTGCTCCGGCGTGGCTCTGGCTTTTGCTTTGCTTCGGCGCTTGCACTTGGACGTAGCTGGGAGAGACTTGCGATGCTTTCGTTCTTCCGGACTTCGCGTCGTATCGGCTAGAACGTGCGGTGCTTTTGCTCGTGGCCGGCGTAGTCGCTTGGCTTTGGCACTTGCGTTGCTTTGGCGCGGGCTTTACTGGGGCTTTGCTTTGGCTTCTTGCGTTGGCTTTAGCTTTGGCGTCAACTCGATCTTCTTCTTCGAACGACGTGGGCTACTTCTCCGGTGCTTCGACGGTTTACGTATCGACTGGACTTCTCTTCTTCTCCGGGCTTCTTTGGCGTGATCGGAGTCGAAGAATGCTTTCGAAGATGGTGGGGGTAGCACCGATCTCCGTGCGACGGGTGTGGTGTCGGCTTTTGTTGATGAAGACGACGAGGGTAGCGACGGTCTCCGTGCGACGGTTGTAGCGTCGGCTTTTGTTGATGAAGACGACGAGGGTAGCGACGGTCTCCGTGCGACGGTTGTAGCGTCGGCTTTCGTTGATGAAGACGACGGGGTAGCGACGCTTCAGACGATCTGCTCCAGGCTTTCTTCTTCGTGGATGGGGCAGGCGTTTGTCGAAGACGACAGGTTGATGCCGCTTCGCTTCTCTCCTCCGGGCTTTGGGGCTTGATCGGGATCGAGGATTTGTTGGAGACGACGGGGTAGTGCCGCTCCTCTTCTTCTCCGGGCTTTTGGGCTTGATCGGAGTCGAAGGCTTGTTGGAGACGACGGGGTAGTGCCGCTCCTCTTCTTCTCCGGGCTTTTGGGCTTGATCGGAGTCGAAGCTTGTTGGAGACGACGGGGTAGTGCCGCTCCTCTTCTTCTCCGGGCTTTTGGGCTTGATCGGAGTCGAAGCTTGTTGGAGACGACGGGGTAATGCCGCTCCTCTTCTTCTCCGGGCTTTTGGGCTTGATCGGAGTCGAAGCTTGTTGGAGACGACGGGGTAGTGCCGCTCCTCTTCTTCTCCGGGCTTTTGGGCTTGATCGGAGTCGAAGCTTGTTGGAGACGACGGGGTAGTGCCGCTCCTCTTCTTCTCCGGCCTTTGCTTCTGGCGTCTTCGGAGTCGAAGGGTTCTTCTTCTCCGAGCTTTCTTCTTCGTGCACGGAGTCGAAGGGATGATCTTCGTGTGCAAGGGTCTTCACATTGATGAGGACTTTCAGTAAGCCGATCCCTCGGGACAGGCTTGACTGTGCCTCGTGAAGCCTTGGGTCGATGAAGAAGCGTCTCCTCTTCTGCAGAGCTCTGGCGTTTCGTCTTCAATTTCCCCGACCATTTTTTCCTTCCCCCACCCCCTCTATTTATAGGCAAAGAGGTGGGGAGAGAGATATGGGAACTCTTTAATTTTAAATCCCTTTTGTATCTCTCTCATAATTACCCGGATTTTATTCATCCATTGATGAAGGGAATAACATTTAGTTGTTTTCCTTTTCTGGCGGGTGCAATTATGGCTGGATTTTGCGCACGAAATCGATGGCGATCGGGCGCTTCGTCTTGTGCGTCGGATCGAGGGATCGGCGCAGATCCGCGTGTGTGCAGACATCATACGCTACCTCCCCCCGCGCATGGCGGTATTTTTTTCCTTTTCTTTCTTTTCTTTCCTTTTCTTTTCTTTCCTTTTTCTTTTCTTTCCTTTCTTTTCTTTCCTTTTTCTTTTCTTTCTTTTTTCTTTTCTTTCTTTTTTCTTCCCTTTCCTTGCAGGGCCGGCCGGCCTCTCCATGGGGTTCGGTCCCCACTAGGGCCGGCCCTATAGGGTTCGGACCCTAGTAGGGGCCGGCCCCTCTTGAGGCGGGGTCCGAGTCCGTGTCGGCGCGCGCGAGTCGGGTCCGCGTGTCGGGTTTGCATCCACGTCTGCGCGCGCGAGTTGGGTCCGCGTGTCGGGTCTGCATCCGCGTCGGCACACGTAAGTCGGGTTCGGGTCCGACGAAATTCGTGTGTCTACAGGGTCTTATCGGGTCTTATCGTGTCAACCTGTTTATTAGCGAGTCGGGTACGGGTTTAGGATCTAGACACGATTAGTTAAACGGGTCGGGTCTGGGTCTAGGGGTTTTGGACACGACACGAAACTAGACACGACACGAACCGGACACGACACGACTCATTGCCACCCCTAGCTGCAACTTGGGCGGGCCAACCCGAACCCAACCCGACTTTGGGCGGGTTAACCCGAACCCACCCCGCACAACCCGACGGGTTGGGCGTGGGCTAAGTTTAAACGAACATTGGGTTGGGTTGGGGTACAAAAGACGCTGAGCAGGGGCTTTGGGGTTTGGGGTATAAAAAAAAGGGCATTGTTGGTATTAAAGGATTGTTGAGTAAGTTATTGAGAAACGATAGGGATCGGGGGCTAATTACAGATTTTTGGGGTATGAATAAAAATTCCCTTTTTTATTTCCACAGTTTTTTCAAGTTCAAGGGCGCACATGGTCGTCGTCCTTCTTCGGTATAGAAGGGGTAGAACTTTGTCAACTGAGAAAACGCCGTAATTATGCGGGTAGCATGCGGGCACGAGTCAAATCTGCATGCATCATATACATGCATACGTGGGCACCTATACATACATACATACGTATGAGCATACATGTATTTATCTTATGTATAGAAAAGAATGTGTATATCAGCATATGTATTGCTCTCGATTAATCGGTTGGATTCGGATTGGATCAGGGTATATCCAAATTTGATCCATTTATATTTCGGACCGGGTCATATCGTTTTTAATCGGATCTCGGACCAAATATTAATACCAAACCTGAAGTTTTCGGATTCGGGTCATGATCCGGTTGACATATTCGGGAGGTCAAAACAATAGAAATTATCAAACATAAACTCGTGACTTCTACGTTTAAACAAGATGATTAGGCTGGGCATCAGACAGTTGAAATATGATGATGGGTTGTGCATCGATTTATACGTGATATATGTTATAAAAACAGAGTAAATGTATTACATTTTTTTATTTGTGACATCGACAGATGTCCCAAAACCTTTCGGGCAATGGACCCACTTCGGACTCAGACTAATCTCTCTAGAAATACGCACTAGCCCACTCAAAAGTTTTCCTACACACTTTTGGATAAAGAGGGGGGGGGGGACTTGGGCCCACAACCTCCTCACCAAAGCCTTAGTTGCTCAACAAACGTATCCCTGGTGGGAAATTGGGTAAATGTATCAGATCCTCTTTGGATCGGATTAGGATAGATCCGATTATGTTTCAAACTGGATTGGATCGTTAGATCAGATCTCGGACCAAAAAAAAAAAATTTTTTTTAAGAGAAAATGGGTTTTTCCAACAAGCTTTACACCATGCTCAAGCGTACCTAATTACTGTCTTCATCAGAAACTACACTTGTGGGAGGGGTATAACGTCTGCCGGGATATGTAATACCCGGTACGTTTGATTTCGGGGCAGCCCAGATTTATTATTATTATATTATTGCTAAATTTATTGAATTGATTTCATATTTATGGTGGTCGATGGTGTGTGTTTGAACATGAGTAGGACCGGGGCAGTGAGCCCTGGGTCCGGGTCGCGAGACGACGACGGAAGAATACAATCGGTGCTTGAATGTGTACTATGATCCACCGCAAATATACTATCATTTATGAATATTAATTTAATATTATAAGTATTAGTGGCAAGTTTGTCGGACTCGCTGATGTATGCGTGTCAACATGTCTCACCATGGCGAGGGTTCGAGCTCGAGTCGGGCCGAAGGTTATAAGAGAAAAAAAAAAACTAAAACTAAAATTAAAACCTAGAACTAAAAACCCAAACCCACCCCAAACCCAAACCCAGCCCCAACCCTTTCCCCTCTCTCTCTCTCTCTCTCTCTCTCTCTCTCTCTCTCTCTCTCTCTCTCTCTCTCTCAAACCCAAACCCAACCCCAAACCCATCCCTAACCGTCCATCTCTCTCTCTCTCTCTCATCTGAGTCGTCCCCTCTCATCCCTCTCTCTCTCTCCCATCTCTCTGATCTCTCTCCCATCTCTCAAATCTCTCTCCCTCTCAGACCCAATCTATCTCTCCTCTCTCACTCTCTCTCGGACCTCTATCTTTCCCCCATCTCACCCGATCTCTCATTCTCTCTCTCAGATCTCTCTCCTCTCTCTACCCGATCCCCATCCCCAACAGCCGCTGCCCCCCTTGACCTCACTGTCGTCCGCCGCCCCCCTCTATCCCATCAGCCGCCCCCCTTGACCTCACTACCCTACCGCCACCCTATAGTCCGTAGCCCCTCTCCGCCGCCCCAAATCCCCCAAAATCCGGCCCGGATCCCGCCTTACAGCCGGCCACCACCCTCCCCTCCCTTTAAAACCCCAACCCGACCCCCTTTCCCTCTCCCTAGTCTGAACCTCCTCACCCCCTCTCTGATCCCTCATCTCTCCCCTCTGTTCCCTCTTTCTCAATCCCTTTCTTTCCTTTTGTGGCGCGCGACAGCCGGAGTGTAGCCGGCCGGAGAGGAGCAGCTGACACTGGGGAGAAGCAGCCGGAGGAGGAGCTACCGGAACACCAGGTCAGCCTCCCTCCCCTGTTTTTCCTGATGGTGCTGTTGAGACCAGCCGACCCCTGCTTTTATTCTCATTTGTATCTGGATCAAAACCCCATGGCCTTGTAGCCGTAACCCTCGACGCAGCCATGGCGGCCGCCGGCTATGTAACCGGCGGCTGTGCAATCGGCGAATCCCGACCAGCCACGGCTAGGCCGATCACCCTGCTGCCCGGCCACCAGTCGGCCACCTAATGCTTGCATTCCTTCTTGTTGTCGTGATGGTCGTCGGCTGATTGGATTGGCCGGTGGCTGTTCTGTCGGCGAAGCCGACCCTGTGCTGGCCGCCCTGTTTTTTTTAAATTTCTATATGGACCATGTCGACCCCAAACCGGTAGCCTACACTTTGGTTGCAGCCATGGCTACCGGCCCGTTGGCCGGCGGTTGTGCAACCAAAGGAGCCCAGCCAGGCCCCATGCGATGGCATCCACTGTCAAACCAACCACCAGCCTCTTGCAGTTTTCTCGAGTCAGCCATGGTCGTCAGCCACGTTGCCAGTGGCAGTGCAACCAGCAAGCCCGATCCATTGCAAACTGCCCCTTTCTCGCACCTTGCTGCGAGGGCTACCAACGGCTTGATTGCCAGTGGCTAAACACCCGGTGGCATCCGACCACCCTTGGGTCGCTATTGAGGCAGCCATTGTCGGCCGGCCAGGTGACCGCTGGCTATGCAATCGGTCTAGAGCCGACATAGGGCAAACCTTGTCCCGGCATAGCCTAGTGCATGCCACCGAACCTTACTCGAGCTGGGCAGGAATCCGACGATTTGGACAGCCGACGATGCCAAGCCCTGACCTGGCACACCAACCCGACCCTTGATCTTCCATGCGAAGTTGATTTAGTCCCTTAAGATCCCACACTAGAGGTTAGCGGGCCCGATCTCCTCGGGTCACACTCACCTCAAGATTGATGATACCGATGCGGGTCCAAACACCTTACATAGTCGTTGCGCACGAGACCAACCCCTTTAGCGACAATGATGCACTACTTAGCGGCCTAAGCTGGCCACTAATACGACTCCCGTGCAAACCCGTCTTTTGATAAATCAAGCTTGATCGTGATCGGCTTTGCCGATTTCGTCATCGATCGACGCGGTTATGACTGTTTGGTTGGATTAATGCTATGGAACCCTAATGCGACTCCTCGCATCGACAATACCAACTAATCAAGACTGTACCATTGGCGCATCATTTTGCGTGCTGGTAGACCAGCATCCAACAATGCCTATTTCTGTCAACTCGGCCAATTAGGGCCTAAGCCAGAGATATTTAGTAGTACTTAATAACCATAGGCCCGCTGGGTATGATTGACAGTTCGTGGCCGCGTTGACCAAGTCGGAGACGGAGCGGAGGTCGCATAGCAGCAGCCCGAGCCCATTTTCATGTGACATAGCACGCTTTCTTTAATAATTAATAATGATGATATTGAATTAAGGGTAGGCGTCCATAACGCTGCATGCGGGTCCCGCCGGACGTCGTCGCATGTGGTCGAGTGGACCCCGCCTTACATGCGGAGTCGCGAGTCCAATGACGCATGATTAAAAAGTTAATAATTTAATAATAATTATTATATTTGTTTGCATGGACACCATAGATATGTATTTTCCCTAAAAATAAATAATTAATTAATTAAAGAATTATCGGGACCCACCCTCTTGAGAGGAGTGTGGCAACCCTAATACACGGGTATTCGGGCATGAGTAGCTTTATTGTATTTAATGTGATGTTGGGTTGTAAGTGGGTGTGAATCCGGGGTAAACCATAAAAAATGATTAATCTCCGTATAGTTCCTTCAATGTCATGTGATATGTTAATTTTTGATAATCTACTTGGTTAAAGGGTAGGGATCCCGTGCGCGCAAGGGTCATGAACCACCCTGCGTGTACAGCCGAAGTTAAGTAGGTTAGGGGTCACGGGCAAGGGTTGTGGTAAAGCCAATAGGTGGTGCCCTTGAGTAGGGATTGGTCTAGCAACCCTGTCCTGGGGAGTTAAAGTCCCTATAGTAAAGCAAGTTGGGCGGTAGAGCTCCATCGTGAAAGACAGAAAACCCTTTATGATAATCTGGGTGATCAGTGCATGGTGTTGGTGGATGCACGGCGAGAGAGTTAGTCTTCTACATCGAAATAAAAGACCCGATAGTAATGCCCGACCGGGGGCAGGTTGAACAAATATCCGGGGTTCACATTTGAGTGTGTGTTTGTCTCTTTATTAAATTAGAATTGTATGACTGTTTACACGATGATCTAGTAACAGTAGGATTTGCATGAGAATGTAGAAATTGCATGGACACATAGGACGTGATTGAGAACATAGTTTGACAATTAAGTTAATAAGTAAATTGTCCTTAAAAACGAGCGTTGTTAATTATTAAAACTGTTAGCTTGTCACTAACCATTAATTTAGCTAATCTCCCAAATATATTTTTGGGGACTATTCATTCCCACGAGTAGACTCTCCTGCAGGAACGGAGGCACAGCAGCTAGCTTAGGGTAGCAGCTTGTCTTTCTATTATATCAATCTTAGCAGTGGTTCTTTTTATTCGATGTAATCGTACTAGATTGGAATAAAAGCTTCTAAGTTCGTTAGTTTAGATTAGTGCTCTGTGATTGCTAATGGTGATGATCCAGCTAGAACTTTTTGGGTAGGCCTCTCCTCAAGGCCCCAGGCCTAGGTTAGATCACAATGAAAATATAAGAAAAGAAATGACCTAATTGACTAGCCCAGTAGATAGGACCTCTAAGCCAGTATATCGAGTGCAAGGGAGTGGGTGAGGCTACTTGGCTCGCCGTCGGAGGCTTGAGCCTCGTTCTCTGTTGACAAATCTCCATCTCTCTGTTTTATTTATTTATTAAAAAAATATATATTTTTATAAAATCAAGTTTAGAATACTTCCTTCTTTTTATGAGTAAGAAAAATGAAAGTCCGGTGAGAATCCCAATCAGCATAGTTAAATGATTTGATCCCAAAATCCATTTTTCTCACCTCACACCCCAGGAATCAGTTTTCAGATTTCTGGGGCGTGACAGGATACCCCGAAAGCTATTATTGAGTGAACTTGTCCCAACAAAATCTCTTGCCAAATGAGAGATAATAGACTCAGGCACTCCGGGGATACTTCTGCATTATGCAATTATGGTGCGCAGAGGGGGGGGGGGGGGCTAAGATCCCCCTTCAACGGAAACTTCTTGATCGCTAGCAACCCTTTCCAGGAAAGCCCATGCTTCAGCTTCTAACGAAGAACAAGGAGCTCTGCATTTACCTACACTTAGCACATGTCTCACCACATGATCCCGAACAACCACTCCAATCCCTACATACGAATTTCAAACAGCAGCATCAACATTGACCTTTAAATAGCTCACAGGAGGGGTTCCCACATCCCAAATCTATGATTTCTCCCATCTACTAACGTGCTATATAGTATAGTTTCACCCGACTGATTGCCTATCTTTTCCCTTAACATCTCCTCCAAAAAAATTTGACTGAGCTGTAGAAAGGGATGGAACTGAAAGGGATGGTCTTGGCCGTTGATAATGTGGGGGAAATTTCTTTACCGTCTTGATCAAAGATCTCACCCCACAATTCTTGATTGAGTTGGATGGTTTATAGAGTAAAAGATTAGAGAGTAGAGAGAGAGAATACAAGAGGAGTTATTGTTGAAGTTCGGTCTTACGACCTACGTCTCCGGGCGAGAGGTGCCACCTGCTTTGCACTATAATGAATGTGAAGATAGAGGTCAACATTCTCTCGACAGGCCGAGAGAAGCTTCTTACAATCAGGGTTGCACGGAGCAACTAGAAGGAAACTAGAAGAAGAGAAGAAAGCTCTGGCTCTGGAATTCCCTCTTTCTCTGATCCACTGACCAACCCCTCAAAACCCCTAACCCCACCTTTTTTTGTAGGTCATAAGGGTTCTTTTATAGCTGAGGCATGTGCTCGATATGGCAGTGATAACGTGGCAGTGCTAAGGTGGTGTTGATCCTAAGCCTTCTCGTTGGACCCCTTATTGGGCCGTTGTCCGGGCCAAATAAAGGGGGGCTTGATTTACGGACCTTGCTTAGTAGGTCCATGGGCCTAGGCTTACCCACTTGGGCCGTTGTGTGGGTCCATATGGGTCTGGTCCGATCCAGTATAATTTTTGCACCCATAATTACCCCCTCCCAGTCGGGCCAGGGTTCTGTGGGTCGATTGGGATATCCTAGTACAAAGAAGCTCCCGCTGTGCGAAGTGACTCGAGTTCGAGCAGTCCCCAGTACTGTGGGGTCAGTAGGCTCGAGCTAGAAGAGTTGTTGGTTCAGTCGCGGGTCGAGGCGGTAGACTTTTCGAACTTAGTTTTTCTGCTGAGTTCTTGCCTTGCTTTAGTGTGCCACACTTCGGGACCCGCATTATAGACTTAATTTTTTGGCTGAATTATGGCCAATCTTCGGTGCACCATGCTTCGGGATGCATATTCCAGACTTAGCTTTTCGAGTGAATTCTGGTCGGTCTTCGGTGCGTCACGCTTCGGGATGCACGTTCTAGACTTAGCTTTTTCAGGTGAATTCTGGTCGGTGTTCGGTGCGCCACGCTTTGGGATACATATTCCAGACTTAGCTTTTTGGGTGAATTCTGGTCGGTCTTCGGTGCATCACGCTTCAGGGTGCGCATTCCAGACTTAGCTTTTTGGGGCGAATTCTGGCCAGTCTTCAGTGTGCCATGCTTTGAGATATGCGTTTCAAACTTAGTTTTGCGGGCAAATTATGGCCAGTCTTTGGTGAATCACGCTTCGGGATGCACATTCCAGACTTAGCTTTTCCGGCGAATTCGGGCCGATCTTTGGTGAGCCACGCTTTGGGATGCGTATTCCAGACTTAGCACTTTGGGCAAATCCTGGATGGTCTTCGGTGCGCCATGTTTTAGGATGTGCGTTACAGACTTAGTTATTCGGGAAAATTCTGGTCGGTCCTGGGTGCGCCACACTTCAGGATGTGCAATCCTTTATTTTAGAGCATCCATCGCCATTGTGAGCGCGGGGGGAAGGTCGGATCATTGACTCCCTGTTGCCGAGGGCCGCCGGGTGAGAGAGCACACGGAGGGGAGGATCGTCGCCGAGAGCATGCGCGAGGGGGGAGGAATCGGACCCTCCCAAGGTTCCCATCAGTGAGTGGTGGAGAGCGTGCACGGGGGAGAACCCGTGGAGGGGTGTGGGGGGAGGGGAAGGAGGAGTCGAACCCTCCCCGGGTCCTCGTTGACGAGTGGTGGAGAGCACGCACTGGAAGGGGGGAGTCGGATTCCCCCCCTCTAAGCCATCGTCGTTGGCCACTGAGCGCAAAGGAGCACCCGCGGGGGTGGAGTCGGATCCCCCTCCTCGTCGACGTCCGCCTGAAGAAGGGGGGGGAGTCGGGTTCCTCCCCCTCGTCGTCCGCATGAAGGAGCTCGCCGGGGGGGAGGGAGTCGGGTCCCCCCTTCGTCACCGTCCTCCTAAAATAGCACATACTTGGGGGAGGGGAGTCGGGTCCCCCTCCCTCGTCGTTGTTTTGGCTACCGCATGGAAGACGCATGGATGTGCGGGGCCATTTGGTGCCGATGGCTGCGAGGTAGTGCACGCGGGGGGAAGGGGGCATGTGGTCCGTCTGACCCTTTCTGGGTCATCTCGGGTGATCACGAGGTGGAGTGTGCATGGAGGGGGGGGGTGTTCGATTTGCCCGTACCTTCCCAGGTCATCTCGGGTGGCCACGAGGTGGCGCGCGCGCGAAGAGGGGGGGAGTTCGGTTCACCTGACCCCCCCCCCTCGGGTTTGTCATCGTACCCATCGCCGCATGACGAAGTACGTATGAGGAGAGAGTACAGGAGGAGGGGTTTAGTTCATCCGACATCCTATCCTCGTTCCGACCCGTTGCCACCAGAAACTCATGCGCACAGGGAGAGGTGTGAGTTCTTCTCCCGTAGCAAACTAGGTTAGGGGTGTGAGCTTGACCGTCGTTGCTGTGTAACTTCTCCAATGCTGGTCTTCGGAGAGAAAGGTCTTGAAAGCTTCCAATAGCCGTAACTTTTTATACGTGCATCGGATCGATGCGTATAAGGTGTCATTACGTCGGTACTGAAAAATCAATCAAAATAGATGTGAAACATTATACACCTTGATGTGTAACATTTCATATATCTGTCTTTGAAGAAAAAAGCCTTTTAAACTTTCGACAGCCGTAACTTTTCATACGTGCATCGGATCAATGCATATAAGGTGTCGTTGCGTCAGCACCGAAAAACCAGTCAAAGTGGACATAAAACATTGTACATCTTGACATGTAACATTCTGATACATGTCTTCGGAAAAAAAGACCTCGAAAACTTCTGACTGCCGTAACTTTTCATACGTGCGTTGGATCAATGCGTATAAGGTGTCGCTGCATCGGCTTCAAAAAACCAATTAAAGTGGATAAGAAACATCGTACACCTTTATGTGTAACCTTTTCGATACTTGTCTTTGGAAAAAAAGGCCTCGAAACCTTCCGACAGCTGTAACTTTTCATATGTGCGTCGAATCAATACGTATAAGGTGTCGCTGCGTCGACGTCAAAAAATCGATCAAAATGGACATGAAGCATGGTTCAACTTAACGTGGGACATTTCCGATATTCATCCTCATAAGAATGTGACTTTAAAGAGCAGGTTGGCCAAGTTTTCAGCTCACATCTCTAAGACGTATCGACTCATGATAATTCACTCATCACTATTCGACACCCAATTGCACCCATTTACTATGTTTACTAGGGACGGACTATAGTTAGGCCCTAGCGATGACGTTGTTATTACCGCAGGCCCACCCCCAAATGAGAGGGAGGATTTTTTTCTTGTAAAATTTGTACAGCCAATTAAATAGATTTGGATGAGATGCTATTCAACCAACCCAATGGAATATACACTTCGTCTTTGAATGATCCTTATGTGCAAATGCCACTTGAATCAGATTGATTGATAAGTAGTGGTATCTCGATCTCTATCTAGTAGGAGAGGTTCCATGTATTGAAATTGTATAGCCATGTCCCTGTTTGCAAGTGCGATTATCTGATTGGGCTTGAGTGTGATTTGGCAGATCTGTATAGTTGACTTTAACTTGTGAATATCAAAGTCTGACGATATTTATTAGGCATCGAGTGCGTGGCTGGACATGTGCGACCCCTGGCCAATGATCGATCGATCGGTTGCTACTAGTCGATGATGTTCTAGGGGATTGACTATTTTTGCGGCATCTCTTATGCTGATACTGGGGAATGACTCGCACATTAGATTCTGGAAAGATATATAGATCGGGGACTTACTCTTCGATCCCAATTCCATCAACTTATTGACCTAGTTCCTGTGGGTGAAAAATCTGGCTAACACCCTCAGTGGGACCCTCATCCTTACTTGAGGCCCACAAAGATGACTGAGGGACTTGCAGCCCTGCCTGAGGCCCATGGAGATGATAGTGGGACCCGCAGTCTTGCCTGGGGCCCACGAAGACAGTAGTAGGACCTGGTGAATCCCTTCCCGGGCATTTACCAAAACCCCTGATATATTGGAGAATATTCCTAGAATATTCTTCATAAATCAAATCTCTATAAATAGCCAACCCTTTGAAATAATCCAGATCCCAAAATCCAAACCATAATCCCATTTTCTGTTTTCCAGAGCTCCTCGAGCCTTCTGGCTTTCAGATTCCCTCTCCATCCTTTGTTATCTTGTAAGAAGCATTCATCAGCCTGTCGAGAGTAGCTCTACTTTATTTAGAGATAGTGGATTCTAAGGTTGCGTCTTACCGTACGGAGACGTACGCTTCGGTCGAACTTCGTCACCATATTAAGTGTCAATTCTCTCTATTCTATAGTGCTTGTGTGACAACCTAGTAAGTTATAGCTCAGTGCTTCGAAGAGCACCACATCTCGAAGGATCAAACCTTCAATCGACTGTTGGAGGAGGGTCACGTACGACGGCATGAAATCCTCCTCCACAGTTTGGAGCTGTCTCTGGGATCATAATTCTATCAACTTATAACTTCTAAGCTTCCCAACTCCTTTGGTAGCTGCTATCGGTTGCCCGAGCAATCCGTCTGTCTCTATCATTACACCTAAATGGCAAAGACACCGATAGACCAGCCGGAGGAAAGCAGTATGTACCCAAACGCTCAGCATCCAATGACTCACTCAATGAGTCATCGGTTCGCGACGATTCAACACCCGGAACATCAACTTGTTGTTAATTTAAGGAGTCGTCTGTCGGTTGATCGTGTTGCCAAGGCTCAACCTCGATAGTCGCCTCAAATCATCGACCTAACTCCTCAGTGCTTGGGGAAAGCACACATATCTTCCAATGACGATGCTCAAGTGACGTACCAGATCACGACAGAGGACTTCCAGCTCCTTACTCTCATGAAGCAGAATATTGCTCTCATGGTTAAGAGAGATTCTCTTCGATAAATCACTGTCAATGCAAGAGTCAACCCTCCACGGTCAGCCACCGGCATCAGCGATGGAGCAAACGTCCGCCGATCGATCGATAAATCTTTTGCTCCTTCTAGACGATCCACCATCGATATCCCTCGACAGTTCCTTGAATCCCTCTCATGAAGACCCTCGCCTATTCCTGCCAAGCCAACAGTCTGGGAACGGCTCAATGAATCTGCTTGCCATCTTGAGCCTTTCGGTTCTGAGACATCCTTCGATCCCTACATCGTGAGGGATGTTCAGAATGATAGACGGTGCTCCAGAGTTTGACAATATTACAATAGCAACTAAGCCCCAGCCGGGCATCGAACGACGAAATTGACTCCGGCGCCCTTTCTATCTCCTCTTCCTCTAAGATGCATTTTCGACCAGCGAGGTGATTGAAGGAACGATCATACCTCTGAAGGCTCGCTTCATTGATAGATTCTCCGCGCCCTATTTTCTCGAAGTTGGAAAGCTCCCGCTCTTCCCAAGTTCAACTGCCTGATTGGAGATCCAATGCTGCATGTCCTTGCCTTCAGGCAAGCATTGACACTATATGATAGCAACAACTAGGTTTTATGCCACCCCTTTGATGGTAGCCTGGATAACATGTCGCTCAATTGGTATCATAACCTCCTGACTAGTTCCGTGAGTTAGTTCAAGGATCTGGTAGACCTCTTTGTTCAACACTATCGATTGAACCTTAAGCCAGAAAAGAAGTTGAACTCCTTTTACCGGCTCAGGATGGGATCGGATGAAACCCTCCGAGAGTTCTCTCGGAGGTTCCGGAACGAGCATATTGTGCTTTCCGGACACCACCTCGATGATGAAGCCATCATGCTCGTATTCTAGAATGCCCTACACTTTGGCTTCTATATCTACAACGACCTTATCTATAATCCTCCTGCCTTCCTCAGAGTGCTATTCGATCGAATTCAAAAGGAGATCGAGGTAGAGGACGATCAAGTCACTCACAAGAACCGTGACCTCGAGAAGCGTCTTTCTGATAAGGAACCAACGAGACCAACAGCTCAAGCTCGCAACACTCAGGCTGACAATGATGGAGCCTCCAAGAGGCCAAGACAGGTAGGTGATAGACCCATATAGTCTCAAAAGACCACGAATACCAAAGGAAAGCAACCCATCCACCGATCAGAGTAAAGGCCGTCGACTGTCAACAACTCGGAATGCCGCTCATCTGAAATCCATGATGTAACATCTTCTGAGTTATCAATGAAATAACAATTGTTTTAAGTTATATCGAAGACTATCAAATTCTATCTTGACTTCTACTCAATGTCACAGGTAGTTTGGTTCGTGTTGCGACACGACCGACTAACCTGCAACGGTATAAAGTTATATGTCCCAAACGGCGTTTCGCCTAAGTACGTCCAACCGATATGAGGGTGCTATGCTAAGTACTCTGAATCATTGATGTCGAAGATGCTCTCGTTGTCACGTAAGGACATATGCAGTAGTACCTCGCCATAGTTAGTTCAGTTCGTGTTGCGACAAGACTGACTAACCTGCAACGGTATAAAGCTACATGTCCTGATACATAGGTTCGACTGAAACGATGCTTTTCCTAAGTCCAATCGATACAAGGGCGCTACGCTGAGTACTCTGAATCATTGGCGTCGTACATGTTCCCGCTGTCACGTAAGGACACCTGCACTAGTGCCTCAACATAGTTAGTTCGGTTCGCGTTGCAACATTGCTGACTAACCTGTAACGATAAAAAGCTATGTGTCCGGATACATAGGTTCGACTGAAATTGTGCTTCACCTAAGTCCAATCGATACATGGGCTGTAACATCCGCCCCAAACACACAAGATATTGTCCGCTTTGCCCGTGCCCGCATGCGAACTTCCCAGCTCAAGCTCGCAACACTCAGGTTGACAATGATGGAGCCTCCAAGAGGCCGAGACAGGCAGGTAATAGACCCATATAGTCTCAAAAGACCACGAATACCAAAGGAAAGCAACCCATCCACCGATCAGAGTAAAGGCTATCGACTGTCAACAACTCGGAATGCCGCTCATCTGAAATCCATGATGTAACATCTTCCGAGTTATCAATGAAATAACAATTGTTTTAAGTTATATCGAAGACTATCAAATTCTATCTTGACTTCTACTCAATGTCACAGTTAGTTTGGTTCGTGTTGCGACACGACCGACTAACCTGCAACGGTATAAAGTTATATGTCCCAAACGGCGTTTCGCCTAAGTACGTCCAACCGATATGAGGGTGCTACGCTAAGTACTCAGAATCATTGATGTCACAGATGCTCTCGTTGCCACGTAAGGACATATGCAGTAGTACCTCGCCATAGTTAGTTCAGTTCATATTACGACAAGGCCGACTAACCTGCAACGGTACAAAGCTACATGTTCTGATACATACGTTCGACTGAAACGATGCTTTGCCTAAGTCCAATCGATACAAGGGCGCTACGCTGAGTACTCTGAATCATTGGCGTCGTACATGTTCCTGCTGTCACGTAAGGACACCTGCACTAGTGCCTCACCATAGTTAGTTTGGTTCGCGTTGCAACATTGCTGACTAACCTGTAACGATAAAAAGCTACATGTCCGGATACATAGGTTCGACTGAAATGGTGCTTCACCTAAGTCCAATCGATACAAGGGCTGTAACATCTGCCCCAAACACATAAGATATTGTCCACTTTGCCCGTGCCCGCACAAGAACTTCCCAGGGTGGTCACCCATCCTAGTACTACTATCGCTCAAGCATGCTTAACTACGGAGTTCTTACGAAATCCATAGCGGTGCACGGTTTTAAAATGTGTCTTCTATGTTTGGGAGGGGAAATTATATAAGTAACTCAGGATCTCCTTCTCTCTAGGTGATGTGGGGCTAACTCGTGGCCTTGTACACCTTACTTCAGCTCATCCATCTTGGCATCCCAGTCTTAGGAGTCTTGGCTTTTGGCTATTAGCCTATTGGATCTTGGTCGTTACAATCCACCCCCCTTAGGGCTACACGTTCTCGTATAGGGTTAGACCCCCTCATCCCGAGGAGAACCGGCTCTGATACCATTTTGTAACATCTGTCCCAAACACACAAGATATTATCTACTTTGCCCGTGCCCGCATGAGAACTTCCCAGGGTGGTCACCCATCCTAGTACTGCTCTCGCTAGAGCACGCTTAACTATGGAGTTCTTACGAAATCCATAGCGGTGTATGATTTTAAAACGCGTCTTCTATGTTTATGAGGGAAAATTATATAAGTAGCTCAGAATCTCCTTCTCTCTAGGCGATATAGGGCTAACTCATGGCCTTGTACACCTCACCTTACCTCATTCATCTTGGCATCCCAGCCTCAGGAGTCTTGGCTCTTGGCTATTAGCCTATTGGATTTTAGTCGTCACAAGGGCGCTACGCTGAGTACTCTGAATCATTGGCGTTGCACATGCTCCCGTTGTCACGTAAGGACATATGCACTAGTGCCTCTCCATAGTTAGTTCAATTTGCGTTGCGACACGGTCGACTAACCTGTAACAGTACAAAGCTACGTGTCTATATATGTAGGTTCGACTGAAATGGTGCTTTGCCTAAGTCCAACCGATACAAGGGCGCTACGCTGAGTTCTCCGAATCATTGGCGTCACACATACTCCCGCTGTCACTTAAGGACACATGCACTAGTGCCTTGCCATAGTTAGTTCGGTTCGTGAACCTTTGACCAAACCCCCATCTCGATATCATCTGTGACTAAAACCCTTTCTCCTGACATTTTTGCACAGAACCCCCTGCCCTCAAACAGTTTTGCACAAAACCCCCCTGTCCCTGATTTTTTACAAAAAACTACCCTGCCCTAGACTTTTTGGCATAAAACCCCCCATCCCCTCCCAGGTTTTTTTTTGGCCCGAATCGTCCTACGCGTGGCTATGTTTGTGATCCTTGTCAACCAGGTTACCACCTACCCAACTAGGAGGGGGTAACACACACACGATCAGCCCCGGACAGGGGATCAATAGACAGGCAGTAGTCGGCCTCGGACAGGGGGTTGACAGGCAAACGACGATCGGCCCCACACAATGGGTCGACAGACGTACAACGGTCAGTCCTGGACAGAGGGTTGACAGACAGATAGCAGTTGTGTAACCTTTTAAGTCCGACCTTCACCATTCTATGGATTCTGTCTAAAGCAATATGACCAAGACACAAGTGCCACAATTGGGTTAAATTTCTCGAAGGATTCTTACGCTTAGGGAGACCACTACGTCATCCGGCATAGAATGACACAACTCTATGGATTCTGTCTAAGGCAATATGGCCAAGACACAAGTGCCACAATTGGGTTAAATTTCTCGAAGGTTACATAGTGGGTTAAATATCCAGAGCCAGAGCGTAAGAACCCTTCGGGAAATTTAACCCAATTGTGGCACTTGTGTCTTGGCCATATTACCTTAGACATAATCCATAGAGTTGTGTCATTCTATATCGGATGACGTAGTGGTCTCCCTTGGGATATGACAATTACGAGGCCAGAAGAGAAGGTCTTTTCTCACCCTCGTGGGACCGCATGAACTCCCGTGTCGTAATGGCTTAGGCTCGTGGGTAAGCATCCGAAATGCACGTGAGGCTTCCGTTGCTTTGTATGGGGATCATGTGGTACTAGCCCAAAGACAATCATGATCCATCAAAGCCTTCAGTTAGCATATTTGGATTAGGTCAAGGAAAGAACTGTGCAAACAAATAACACTGCACACTACCCCCTCGAGCGGGTGTAGCCGATTTCAAGATCTTGCACAGATGGTTAATTAATATATGGAGATGTCTTCGCTTGAGGGTAGCACTGATATTTGGATATAATTAACTTATTTTAAAAATCCATAAAATGAGTTTTTATGTATTCTCATCATTTAATCTTTTCTTTTCAGATGATCAAGTTAGACCTCCTATCCGATATCCTAAATGACCACAAACATACCGGTCCTGATTATGAGGACTGGAAGCATAATCTTTGTTTGGTCTTAAGGATTGGTAAACACATGATAGCCCTTAATGATCATGAATCAGACTTACCGGGACCCAATGCCACGGAGGCACAGTTGAAGGTGTTCACTGACTGGAAGGAATCTAATGAAATATGTAAGTGCTATATAATAGCATCCTTGCAGACAACTCTGTAGAAGCAAGTCGAGGATATGCCCAACGCTTCTGATATGATGTTGTACCTGAAAGAGATGTTTAATGGGCATAATCGTATTACGTGATACCTCACCATCAAGAAACTCATCAACACTAAGATGTCTGAGGGAACGCTGGTTCGGGAACACATGCTGAAAATATTTGGGTTCTAGAACGAACTAGCATCCATAGACATTATGCTAGAGGGAGAGGTGATGACGGATATCTATCTCTCATCTCTATCTGGAGCCTTTGAAGGCTTTATCATCAACTTTAATTTGAACAAGTTGGCAATAACAAATATGGAGCTTCTAGAAGCACTCCAGGCAGCTGACGATGGCTTCAATCAGAAGGGTGAAGCACTTCACGTGCAACGCAGATCCTTCACGAAGTCAGGTAAGAAGCCTCAGAGCAAGAAACACAAGAAGAAACCTAAGTCAGCACCTATGCAGAACTCTGTGGGAACCTCTGGATCCGATAATTCAAAGAAGCCGGGCACCAAGTGCTTCAGGTGTGGCGAGAGGGCTATTGGAAGAAAGACTGCAAGAAGTCTCGGAATACTGGAGAAGATAAATCACAACTTTTCGTTGTTGAATCATTTTTTTCAAGTAACAGTTCTTTTGCTAGTTGAATTATAGATTCTGGATCCACTAACCATGTATGTAACTCTTGTAAGGGGTTTCGGGAAAGTAGAAGGTTGCTTAAATGAGAGGTGACCTTGAGCATGGGAACTGAAGCTGTGGCAGCTGCTGAAGCCATTGGAGATGTTATTCTTAGTTTTTTAAATAATAAGACAATGACACTTGGAGATGTTTTTTATGTGTCGTCTTTGAGACGAAACTTGATTTTTGTTTCCTCTTTGGTTAATGAAGGTTATTCAGTGAGCAAACACTAGTGCACTATGTCGTGTTTCTGCTTGGGGTAAAACAGTCCTGAACCCTAGGGAACTATTTCTGGAGGGCTAACCAGTTGTGTGGTGCTTTGGTGCACCAAAGTGTAAGGATCCAGTTACGTGATCCAAAACCACGGTGTACTGGGTTACCCGGCTGGCGTCACATCAGCATGCCACTCCTGTAGGTCATCCATATCCTTAACGAGAGGTGCGTTCCTTGATTTGACTTACATTATACCGAATCCAGGCCTGGTGGTCATTAATTGGACTATTGACCGGGTTCGATTACTTGATGGGGTAATCAGTGGTACGATGTAAGCAAGAGACCTGGAAGGAACCAAGTCATATAAGCACTCGAGTTTGATGGTGTTCTCCACTGCTCGAGTCGTATCATGACACCAAGTGGTGGGATAACGAGTTTACCATAACTAAGCGGAGAGCAGGGGTATGCGTGAAAACATAGTAAGTCCAGGGGGAATAGAGTACAACCTGTATCGCACTCTGGGTGGTTATGCAGGTTAACTCAGACTCAAGGAGTCGATGGTATACTCGGATAGTGTGTCGACTGAGTCCGAGTTGGACGTTATGAACCCTGGTCCCTAAAGGTTCCACTTTATCCATATCTTGTACGGTTCTCGAACCATCTCATCGATTCACGAGGTGAAATATTTAGTCTGATTAAAATACATTCCGTGTGTGCTTTGCACTAGTGCACGGTAGTTGTGTATGTTCGTGTATGCACTATGATGTAAAATCCGTAGTAGTGCGGAGACATACTAGGTTTTAACCTAATCCAAGTGATGGTTTGTAACACGGGTGCGATCTACCGGTACGTGTTGAAAGTTAACCGGATGACTTTACTATGGGCACCCTAGGTGTTCATTGAGGGCACCCTAGTAATAGTGAAAGCACTAGTCATAATTCACTCGAGCACGTTATGCGAGTTCCCGATACGAAGGGCAACCAACTAGAGGTGTGGGGGTGCCTTGGGAGACCAAGGGCACTACCACACACTAGGGTGGCCGCCCCCCATATGAGGACAAAGGCATGGTCGGCCCCCCTTGTTTCTAGGGTTTGCACTTGCAAACTTCAAGGAGAAGGGGGGTCGGCCATATGGGTCATAAAGGGACCGACCTACATGGGAAACAGAGGGAGAGAAACAAGGGGGTCGGCCCTAGCTTCTTGGAGTGTCTAGGGGCTGGCCACCATAAGGAGAAGGAGAGAGGGGCTGGCCACCTCTCTTGGTGCAAGGAAAAACCTGACCCCTCCTCTCAAGCTCTCTCTCTCTCTCTCTCGCCTCTCGTCTTCCTCGTGTGCACCCTCGAACTTCATCCTCGTGTGACGAATCGAAGGCAGAGAAAGGGTCTTTCCTCGGAGACACTTAGAGATCCGAGAGCGATAATCCGTGCAACGTGTGAGATCGGGTGAACGAAGAAAGCTTTATTTTCTCGCATATCACCGTCTATCTTCGTGGGAGTTCTTTCGTCTCCATCGACAAAGAAGACAATTCTCCGCGGTTAAAAGATCCACATGAAGGTATGCATTGTCCTAACTCATAATCTAGCGTAGTCTCGAATTGCATGCATGCTAGATATTCAATTCGCTAGATTAACCTTTGGGTGTTCGTATCACATGCACATTCATGCACGCACATTAGTTTTGTGAAAGTTTTATCGTGTAACGTGCACTACGCATGGTCTTTCAATCAGCAAATCGTTTCTATTGCGGGTATCTACCATAGAATTTTTCCAATAGGGGGTTGCTGCTGGTCGGTTTTGGGGGTGTCACTGGTCTGTTTTAGAGGAGGGGGGGTGGTTATTGGCTGGTCGGTTTGTGTGCCCCCCTTCTCTCTATGATGTCCCTTACTCTAATTCACTCACTCGCTCACTCACTCACTCACTCTCTCACTCACTCTTGCTCTCTCTCAGCCTCTCTCACTCACTCTCACCCACTCTCTCAATGCTGGTCGGTTTCTGTGTCTGCGTCAGGGGGTACGGGCCGGTCGGTTTTGGAGCAGGCACCAAAACCGACTAGGCCAAGGGCCTGGTCGGTTTTGGTATCTGTGCCAAAATCGACCAGGCCCTTGCTTGGTCGATTTTGGAGTATAGACAAGGGGGTGGGGGCATGGTGATCTTCTTGTCGGTTTTGAAGCCAGGGGGGATGCCTCTGGTCGGTTTTGGAGCAAGAATCAAAATCGACCAGGCCAAGGGGTTGGTCGGTTTTGGTATATGTGCCAAAACCGACCAGGCCCTTGCTTGGTCAGATTTCGAGTACAAATAAGGGGGCATGGTGATGATCGGTGATAATCTTTCAGAGCCGAAGCTGTTAATGCTCCGGACCTGTTAGAGTGCCGAAGCGGGGCAGTTCAAGCTTCATCGTTGAATACCGAGGCGGAGGCTTCGAGCTTTGTCGTCGAATACCTAGGGCAACGCCTTGGGCTTCGTCTTTGAATGCTGAACCAAAGGTTTCGAGCTTCTTGAATGCCAAGGCAAAGGCTGCCTCAGGCTTTATCGACGGACACCTAGGCGATGCGAAGCATCTCGCACTATCTGCAAGCACCACGGATTTTGGCTTTTGAATGCCAAGGTTGTCTCCTTGGGCTGGGAGGGTGTTGCCATCTCGGGCTTTGCCTTCGAATACCGAGGCGAAGGTCGCCTCAGGCCGAGATGGTGTCGATGTCTTAGGATTTGTCAGGTACCAAGGCGGTGAAGCCTGCCTTGGACTTTGTCTTTGAATGCCGAGGCAGAGGTTTCTTCGGGCCGAGATGGTGCCGACGTCTCGGGCTTCATCAGGTGTCGAGGCAGCGAAGCTTGCCTCAGACTTTGTTTTTGAATAGCGACGCAGAGGTTGCCTCGAACCGAGACGGTGCCGATATCTCGGGCTTCATAAGATGTTGAGGCGGTGAAGCTTGTCTCGGACTTTGTCTTCGAATGACAAGGGCAAGGCCTTGGGCATGTTGATCAATGGTGGTTAGACTTCGGAGTACTCAGCTTGGCACCTTTGAATCGGTTGGACTTAGGCGAATTGCTAGTTTCTTATAAATCTAAATTCCTCCGTACGAATGACATTCGTATTACATTCATGCAAAACTAGCAATTTGGATCTATTTCTTATAGATCTAAATTGCTAGTTTCACACGAACTTAATTTGAATGTCCAATTTAGATGTCTTTCGTACGAATATAGTTATTTTGTACGAAACTAACAATTTACATCTTTTTCATATGAATGACATTCGGATTATAAGATGATTCCATCTTTTACTCCCGTGAGATGTAGTCACCGTAGGTACTTACTACTTCAACAGTAAGGCGTCGAGGAAGCACTCACCGCAGGTGCTGCGCTGCCTCGACTGTACGGCGTGGAAAACTCTATGCCCGTAGTGGGGTCCAATAGAACCTTCTCAAATTTATTCATTTTTCCATATATGGCTCATCAAGAGAGAAAGGGAGGACGAGATATTTGTTTCGCTGCGTTGCTTAATATATTCGTCTTTTGGTGTCCAAGCGATTATGGTTCATATCACATTTGTAAAGTGTATCATCTATATTTCATCTATTACCTCCCCATTCTACTAATTTTTTCAAAAATTATTATTATTACCCAATGCATGGTAAGTGTACTGTACAACTTAATGTAGATGACGAGCAGGAGAGAGATAACAGGGCCAATTTGAGGAACATGGTAGCCTTGGTCATCTTCTTCTTTTTTACCGAACTGTTTTTCTATGTTTGCTGCATAAGCTCCACCGTTTTGAGGATTTTCAATCTGATCCAAACCGTTCTGAGATTGGAGTCCAATCCAATTAAAGTTGGTTTGGATTGGATTGTATGGTCGGTTTGGGATTTGGCCCATATGATTATTGGGATTTTTTTTCTTCTCCTTCTATTAGGACCTAGTTTCAACTTTATAAATAATAATTATTGTCAAATCATTAGGCATAAAAAAGATTTTAAACTGATTTTGAGTCATCCTACAGCACTGCAAAGATTGTCGATAGCAAAGGTATACGAGGACATATGGTATATTTAATAAAATATTAAATATATATACATATATCGGTTCGATTCGGTTTAGGTCGGTTTTACATTTACAAATCCATGAACCAGTTCAATTATGTCAGTTTTTAGAAAACCCAATCCAATCAATGTTGTCAAAAGCGGACTAGAAGGCAAACCGAAAAGGCATCCGATTTGGTCCAAATCGGTTCAAACCGCTGGTTCAACCGTTTGAGCCGCATGAAAATAGATTTTTTAAAATAGATATTTACTTAATCCTTCAATGAAAAGTTTGATTCCCGGGACAACAAGCTAATCGGTTTATTCAAAGACAAAACCGAAACATGTTCCGGTTCCGATCCAAACCGGTCGAAGTGTCCAGTCCGATCCGATTTTCAAGACACTGAATCCAATCCAATCCAATCCATTGAGTGTCTCAAAATCGATCAAAATCTCCCAAAATGATTTCCTAGTTCTGTAATTGGATCGTCTCTATTCTTGGGTGTTTCTATTCCTTTGATCCCATTCATGGGATCGGAATTCAAGGGTGCAGATTGAAAGCTCCAGCCCGTACAATTTTATCCGTACGGAACCCAGTTGAAAATTTGATCTGCACCGTTGATTTTCCGATCCTGCGCATGGAATCAAGGAAATAGATGCACCCGGGAATAGAGGCGTTCCGATTCCCCCCAAAGCGGCGAGTGAGTACCCGAAATTGTGCTGCGCTCCGACATTGTGGGTCCCAGCACGCCTGCATCAACGGCTGGGCGCTATTCATTGGGGACACCCCGTGCATGCATCGGACGGTTGTGAGCATCACACGCACCACGTCAGCATGTGCTACTGTTGCGCGGGACATTGTCCCGCGCGGAGACACCGCGTATGAGTTGGCAGCCTCTGTCTCCTTCGTCACTACCCGCGGTCGGGACACAATACGTTACGTACAGAATACGCAGTCGACTACAGAGCAGAGCGGTGCATACCCTCTACTGTAGAGTATACAGCTCCGTATGCCTTCAGTGGGCTCCACCGACGATGCTTTCACCGTCTTTCTTGTCTCTCTCTCTCTCTCTCTCTCTCTCTCCAGTCTCCAGCCCCCCTCCCTCTCTCTCTCTCTAGACTCTCTCGCCTCCTGTCTCCCTCTCGCTGTCTCTCCTGCCGTGTGGGATTTGAGGATTTTGACCCGGAGCCGCTCTTCTTAAATTCCTTGCTTTCGGCGGAGAGAACGGAAGATCGAGGCTTTTGATTATCTTTCACCCCGTGGATGTGCTTTGGACTTCTCCAACTGGGTAAGCGATGCTCTTCACCCAGAACGTATTCGATCTTTCACTCGATTTTGTTGGGAGTGTCGGAGATCGACGGTGCGCTTCTTTCTGGGTTTCGGAATCGAGGCCGGATGTGGGGGTTGTATTGGCGTTCAACTCCGGATTTTGGATCTGGGTTTTTTTTTTATTCGAGGTTGGAGTTCCTGGCGTTCATGCCCTGATTCTGGGATTTGGGTTTGTGGAATCGAGGCCGGAGGTGAGGTTCCTGGCTTTATGGATCTGGGTTTTGGGAATTGAAGCCGGAGGTGGAGGTCCTGGCATTCAAGTCCGGATTTTTAGTGCTTCCGGGTTCTTCCCTTCTCTTTCGACTTCATCTCTGAAATGCTCTCATGATTTATTATGGCTTTAGATGTTTTAAATTTCGTCCTGATTTCTTATCACCAGTTTTTATTTTGATTTCTTTAAATAGATTTTGAGTGATGGTTTGATCTGATTCTGGTTTCATTCTGAATTAAGAGTGTTGGTGTGATTTACAGAGTATTTCTCTCTTGGATTTCTGTTGGGTTTTGTGGTGCTGTGAAGATTTATAAGTTTCCGATCATTCCTTCATGTGATTCTTTTAATTTTGCTTCAAATATTGATTCTTGGATCTTTCATGTATGCGGTTCGGATTGTATTCAGGTGTTAGACTGAACTGGCTGATTTCTTACTTTCTCGCTCATTACCGAGTGTTGGAGTCGGCTTTGGAGTGAATAAAAGGTTTCTTGAGCTCGATACGATGAGTCCTTGCTTTAATCTTAGCTACTGGGCCTGTGACTTTTATCACTCTTGTAGACTATGAACATATAACTTATAGATTCAATAGTTTCTGGAAATGTGGTGTCTTGACTTGATTGGTGTGTTCTTTGTACATTCAAATCTCTCTATTTGATGTCTGCCTCGGCGTTTTAGTTTCTGCTGGTATGTTATGGGCAAGGTTCAAAAAATTGAAATGTTTTGCGAAATATCGTGAAATATTTCTTTTTTTTTTACATGCGTCAAAATGGAATATTTTGCGAAATATCGCGATGTTTCACAATATTTTGCGAAATATGCCGACTTTTAGAGGACTCGAAATGATGGTCGAAATCGATATACCAAACCTTGGCTATGGGATCTTCAAGTTGGCCTTCAGCTTTAGGTCTGAAAACTTGGGATCTTGGGTTGTTCCTTGCTCTTTTGCATCAGACTACAGGATCGAGTTGCCAAATACATATTTGGATCTGTGATTTTTTTTTTCTTCTCTTAGTTTGTCTTTGCGAGTGTAGTAATCTGGTCACTGCATACAAATGTGACATAATAGTGGACATTGATCTATTCCCTTTTTATTTCAGGACGCGACTTGTATAGTGGGAAGAGGATTTGGAGTTTGATGGTTATGGTTGGATTTGATATCTGCTCGTCGATAATTTGCACTGTGAGCAAATGAGAACAATGTGCCAAGCATGTGGTTCAGAGCAGACAAAACTTGGTATTGGTGGTCACTGTAAGATTTGCAACCATTCCTTCTGCCAGGAGTGTGAGAAGAGTGATAACCCTTCTTTTTTGAATGGAGGCCACCAAGATTGGTGCTGTAAATACTGTATGGATAAGTACGGTAGAGAAGCCTTGATACCGGATGGAATGAACCTCAACACCACAAACCTTAACGCTACTCTACTTAGTCCAGCTCTTTCTCTGTCAAGCTATGGGAGTTGTGTTTCAAGCAATGGTAACTTGCTCATGTTTTCTGGTTTTCCATTTATGTTTTTTTTATGTGTCTAATTTGCGTAGGTTCACTTTATGTTTTCATAGATCATCTAATGCTCTTTTTCTTTTGTCATACTTTTTCTTTTCAGGCGACATCTCAGCTGAGGTGAATTCAAAAATCAGGCATGCAACGTTTTCCTTCTGGATATTGTCTAACTAAATTTATATAGTATCCTTTTTCTTTGTAAGCATGACATGGAATACGGATCATATCAGGCATCAAGCTGAGTGCAGTAGACATGCAGTGCTCAGCTACATGAAATTTTATATGGAATTTTTTCAAAAGAACAATATAACTGTAAAAAAATAATGAAAAAATAAGTTTGTCAAAAAAGAACCTAGTCACCGACACAATTGCCACTCAGTGCAGGACAGCAAGTGTGATGGAGTCTAGTCTCAGCCCTCCTCCTGGATGCCATCAGAGTTTGCGCATGGGGCTAGGTGCCAACTGTGTTGGCTTTCTGGCCCAAATCCCATTAAATTTTGTTTTTTGAAGTGGTGTTTAAGGCCAAAATTTTTTAGGGCAAATTACAAAAACCTCCCATGAACTATAGACCTAATTTCACATTGGTCCCTCAACTGTTTTTTTGAATAACTCGACTTCCTGAACTATGCTCTGTCAGCATGTTCACTCCCTCTGTAAACGCTCGACCGTCAAACTTAACATTTATCCCAAAAATGCCCTTCTTAATATGGCTAAACACGTTTTCGAAATATTACTTATGCTGAATAAGATGAGGGTAGTTTAGTATAAAAACTAAGTTTGACGGTTGAAATTTGACATGACAGACACAAAGTTGGAGAGCCAAACTGAATGACTTTCATTAGGGTCTATGCCCATGTATATAATACAAGTACATGAGGAGATTGGACTCCTGAGTAACCGATGTGGGATTAAACATCCTATACAAGTAATATACAACTACAAGGAAATCTTCCCCTCAAACTCAAGGTTAGTCGAACACCGAGAGTTTGCAAACACAATACTGAAAAGCAGCAACTGGAAGAGCTGTTGTGAAAAAGTTTGCAATCTGATCCTTAGGGGGGACGAAAGGTAAAAAGATCGTGTGACAAACATATTCCTGGCAAGAATAGTAGCAACCAGTCTCTATATGTTTTGTGCGCTCATGGAAGACTGGATTACTAGTAATCTTGGTGACGCTTTTGTTGTCGCAGTATAATGAAGTTGGGTTGAAGAGAACAACACCCAAGTCTTTAAGTAACCGTCACATCCATACGATCTCTGCAGTAGTGGTTGCCATGGCACGATACTCGGACTCAGCAGATGACTTGAAAACTGTCTTGTTTCTTGGTACGCTAGGAGATGAGTGAGTCATCAAGAAACAAACAGTACCCAATCATGGAGCCGCAAGTGTCAACATTCCTCCCTCCATAATCCGTGTCGGAGTAAGCACAAACGGCTAGCGAAGAGGTGGAAGACATAAACATGGACCGAGTCATCGTGTCATGAAAATAGTGTATGATCCAGAGAACAGTTGCATAATGCGAGGAGCGATGTGTCTCAACAAACTGGCTGACAATGCCAACAACATAAGCGGTGTCGGGTCTTGTGATGGTGAGGTAGATAAGCATCTCAACGAGACAACGATATTTGGAGACATCGTGGAGTGGCTCGCCATTAGTAGCAGAGGTGCATATTCTACTCGAAAGGAATGTCAGCAGATCGAGTATTAGTAAGAGCAACCTCTGTTAGTATATCATTAGTGTATTTCTGTTGGGAAAGTAAAATCTCTTGGAGAGAGCGAGCAATCTCCAGTCCGAGAAAGTAACTAATATGGCCTAGATCCTTCATCTCGAATTGTCATTGAAGATGGCGCTAGAGAGAGGCAATAGTGGCACTATCATTACTTGTGATGATCAAGTCATCCACATAGAGTAGGATGATCAGACCTGAGGCGAGGAGCGAGTGAAAATGGTATAGTTAGTATGACAGTCAACGAAGCCAGGAGTAAGGATTCTGCTATGAAAGCACTCAAACCATGAATGAAGAGCTTGCTTGATCCTGTAGAGAGCTTTGAAGAGACGACAAACATGCTCGGGAGCAGCAGAGATTTTGACAGCCGATAACCCTCCGACATAGGAAAGGGGGGATTTCGGTTGTCGGTCGAAATCCTTATAAATGCACAACTTTTTTTTTTAGGGTTTTGCTATTATACCTGTATATCCGTCGATTGAAGTGAAAGACCTAGTTTTTAGCCTCCGATGGTGGTCGGAGAACCGATGGTGAAATCTGACGAGGCCACCGGAAAGCTCATATAAGAACTTGTTCAGGCATAGGGAGGCCGGGAGCATCAGACACGGCTGCGGGCGACATCGATCGATCGACGAGCGGTGGCCGGAAGTAGCGGTGGTCGACCGACGAGGGGGGATTTCGGTTGTCGGTCAAAATCCGTACAAATGCATAACTTTTTTGGGGGTTTTGCTATTCTACCTGCATATCCGTCGATTGAAGTGAAAGACCTAGTTTTTAGCCTCCGATGGTGGTCGGACAGAGAACCGGTGGTGAAATCCGACGAGACCACCGAAAAGCTCATATAAGAACTTGTTCGGGCATAGGGAGGCCAGGAGCATCGGACACGGCTTCGGGCGACATCGATCGATCGATAAGTGGTGGTCGACCGATGAGTGATAGCCGAAAGCGGCACAAGGTTTCCTTCTTTCCCTCTGATCTGCTATGATTCCATTAAATAGGGCATAGTTGGGGTAGCATACATCCAGCATAATCTGAATCCACATATCCAATGAAGTGTTGACCGAGACGGTCATCCCGCTCAAACTTCAAACCAACACACAAGGTATCCTTTTGGTGCCTTAAAATTCATTCGCCGCCTACGAATGCCCTCTTCCAGGATCCTGCTCACCATTCTGACAGCTTGTGAGATATCGGATCTCATACACACCATTGCATACATCACGCTCCCAACCAAACTTGCATATGGAACGGGAGACATGTACTCTCGTTCCTCATCTGTGCTAGGAGACATCATTTCACTAAGCTTAAAATAAGAGGCCAACAACGTACCTACAAATTGTCATCCATGCCAAAGAGCTATAGTACCTTCTTCAAATATCTCTTATGAGGTAAGCAAATTGTGCCCATCTTATTGGATGCCATCCAATAATATGGATTGCAGCCTCTCTCCTATCTTTTCTTTTCCTTTCATTTCCAATATTAGCCCTCCATATCTAATTTCTTAAATAAGCTTTCTCATTTAGTTGGATTCTAACTAATACAATATAAGCATGAATCCAATCCCACTTTGAACATAAAAGAAACTATTTTGCTTCCAGACTGGTCTCATGTGAAAACTACATAAGGGATTTTTTTTTGCAGTTATGGCAACAGTGCATCCATAGATGATCCACCAATCAGCACATGCTTCAAGATTTTCTTTTTTTATTTAAAGTTCTACTTTGGCTTGAATTTATGGAGTCTAATTCCAATGGTCACATGACAAGATGGTTTGACCACTGGATATTTATTAGTGAGCCTTTGCAAATCACTCTCCTTTATCTTTATTATGGAAGTCACTGATTATTTGATTCTTGTGGAGTCGACGGCTTATCTTCCTATTTTATGTGCATTTGTGGCAATTGATAACATGAATTTGGCAGGGTGGATGGAGATGATGTTCTAGATACCATAAAAAAGCATCCAGATCTTGAATTTTCTGCGCACTTGGAGGAACAGGGCGATGGAAGTTTGTTCAAAACTACCAGCAATCAATTTTCTGATGCTAAGATCAGCTCGGGTGGAATGACGCTTCCCATGTCAACAGAAGAGATGTATTCATCCAATTCATTAACAATAGCAACTCATCGAGACAGTAATAGTGAGAGCATTGAACTTCACAATAGCACATTGGGTGATGTGCAAGATGATTCAGATGGGCCAGAAAATGCCATTGATAGTAGTCCATCATTTGTA
Source organism: Chamaelirium japonicum (assembly GCA_947650365.1). Classification (NCBI taxonomy): domain Eukaryota; kingdom Viridiplantae; phylum Streptophyta; class Magnoliopsida; order Liliales; family Melanthiaceae; genus Chamaelirium; species Chamaelirium japonicum. The sequence goes on from OX393551.1 coordinate 18,682,804, forward strand.
TCTAATATGGACACAGATCCTCTCGTCTGGATACCGCCAGAACCAGAAGACATGGAAGACGAAATGGAGAGTGTTGCCTATAATGATGATGACGATGACTACAGTGATGGGACACAGTGGGGTCAACCGAGCTCATTGAGTTTTCTCAATGAAGATCACGGGAAGTCTCATGGTTATAAAGAAGAACGCCAAAAGGCAATGGTGGAGGCTATGAACGGGCAATTCAAGATTCTTACTAGTAGATTTTTGGCCTCAGAGGGTATTCCTCCTGATGGTGAGGACGTTGAGAGTTGGCTTAATATCGTGGCCTCGTTATCATGGGAAACTGCACTGCTTGTCAAACCTGATGCTAGTGAGGGAAGAGCAATGGATCCTGGGTCCTATGTGAAGGTGAAATGCATCGCATCCGGTGCTCGCCATCAAAGGTATTTTTAGGAGAATCCCTGGTAATCTGAGAAGTAGTTTGTACGTGCACGCCATTTTTATATGTCACTCGAAGGATCGGAAGCCTTTTCTTTACTGTGGATACTTTGATTTTACAGTCAGGTGATCAAGGGCTTAGTCTTTAAGAAAAGCACAGCGCATAAGCACATGCCAACCAAGTTCAGGAATCCTAGACTTTTGCTCCTTCAGGGGGCCCTTGGGCACTCTGCTGCTGGTTTGTCATCATTTGACTCTATGGTAGCGGTAGGTCACTAAGAAAATTCTTTGACGCATATTCTGATGGTATGCCATTGAACAATTGATGTCCTCATTTTCCTTTGTTGGTTTCAGGAAAAGGATTATCTTAAATCCATCATCGAAATGATAGAAGCTTGTCATCCAAATGTAGTTTTGGTGGAGAAATCTGTTTCACGGGACATACAGGAATCTCTTCTGGAGAAGGGAATAACTCTGTTCTTTGATATGAAGCTCCCACGCTTGGAAAGAATTGCTCGGTGTACTGGTTCAAAGATTATTTCTTCTGCTGATAATCTTATGAGACCAAAGCTGAGGCAATGTGATTCTTTCCACATTGAAAAGTTTGTGGAGGAACATAACAGTGCTGGAGACGGTGGAAAGAGGCCAACCAAAACTTTAATGTTTTTGGAGGGTTGTCCGAAACCATTGGGTTGTACGGTGGGTTTTTTTTTTTCTTCTTCTATTGCTCCCTATGTTATATTGAGTTCTTCTCTTGTTGCTTCGCTTGTACATTTGTTTGTAGGCTATCTCTGCAGATGTTAAATTTAATATAAGGGGAACATGACAACATGAACTCCTTTGGTGACACATATAAGCTTTATTCCTATTGTTAATCCTGTTGCACCTTAGAATAGATCACACAACAATGTGAGTTGTGCTCCACATTCACACCCATCTTTCAGGGGACAAGACTTGGATGATGATGATACACAGTAATTAATCCAAAATTTTCTCTGATGGACAAGTGTTTTAGAGTTAAATCGATTGCCTTGATTCTTCTCTTCTTAGTATACTCAAACAACTATTCAAGTATAGGACACTCAAAATCTTCACAATAAGCATGGTGTTTGTTACATAATGAAATTGAATCTTGTATCCCAACAGCATTTTGGTTAAAATTGTGGTGTTTATTTGATCTGCTTATCTTTTTATTTGATACGAAAGGTTCGACCGATGATGAACTTTGAAGAGCATTACCCATTATCACACTTTGAGCAGCCAATAATGGAATGAGTATGATGCAGAAATGTCCAATATCCATAATATTAGCATCCAACACATTTTAGTTGGTCATCCATATTGATCACCTGTCATAGTTCTCTAACTGCTGACAATCATAGAAATGCATGCTTGTAAACATTTCTCAATCTTAGGCTCATTTTTGGAAGAGGCTTTGTTGAGACTCTGCTCGCCTCTTGAGGCTCATGAGGGAAGATACACAAAGACACAAAGTGAGGCATACACAAAGACACGAAGTGAGGCATACCATCCAGGTGTTGCATAAACTATAAAGTGTCTCATGTGTGCAGGCCTTGCAATTCTGTGCTTTTTTTAGGAGGCATACTTATTATATTTCTAATCAGAGTTGTGATCCATTGTTGTACCCGCCTTAATGGGATAGGACTTGAACGATGATTACATATAATAAGTTGATATAATAGTGATGTTACTACAAGAATCTGTTATTATATTTATGGTAGATATTGTTTTTGACTTTTTTTCTACACGTTGAGCTTTACACATTCACTAGAATGTGAAGATGATGAACCAAAACATGCTGTTTTCAATGGAGTTGCTTCAATACTTGTGTAGTCTTGGAAAATGCTTCAGCAGATCCTTACTGAAGTTTGTTATGGACTAAACCACACACTTACATCCTTTCTCTTGCTTTATCTCAAATGGTTCTTGTTTTTCGACCATTTCTTTAAACATGAAACTTAGTCTAATGCCTTGTGGCTCACACCTCACCTTGTTAAGAATTTGAATCCCTCGCCTTGTGCCTCTCCTTTTTTAGACAATGCCTAGAGTCCTCATGTCTTTATTGCGGATCAGAAACTGGTATGTGTATTTTCCTATTATTTAGCCCCATTCTACTTCTGCTATAACTGAGGTAATGGTGGTTTAATTATTGTTATGGCTTGGAAAAAGTGAATTGAAGCATTTGATATAAAGAATCCTAGTGCCTGGTAGTGCTTTGAAAGGGTTTATCAATTATCCTACCAGGTTTCCGATTTAAGTCTGACCATGTATTCTTTAAATCGATATGATGTTTTGTATCTTAGCTGTATATTACATTGTCTAGATTCTCATGCACGATGATTTAGTGTACTATATAGAAAGGCAGGTACCATGTCAGTCTTGTTTGTGTTTGCAGTCGTAATAAAGATTTCAAGTCGAAATTGCTGAATGACCCTCTTTAGTATGTCATCCTTTTTTGGCATTCAATAACTACACATTAACTATATCTTGTTGCAGATATTGCTGAAAGGTGCTCACAGTGAGGAACTGAAGAAGGTTAAACGTGTGATGCATTACACAGTCTTTGCGGCTTATCATTTAATCCTTGAAACTTCATTCTTCGCAGATCAAAGGGCATTTTTTATGGACATGAGTACTGTAAGAGAAGGAAATGGTACTTCCATAGATAAACGAGTGCCTGTAGTGAGTTATGGTGCCACACCTGATTTAATTACTTCTGATCCTGAAGGTTCCGAAGCAGGTGCTGCTCCTCAGAAACATGCATTAGATATTCTAATTTCTGATGGGACATTTGAAAAATCTGTTCATGAAGTAATGCAATTTAATTCCATCCATGATACTCAAGGATCTTCATTGTCGCCTGTATTTGGTTCTGATATTAATTCTCCTGGTGATATTATTATGCATAACAACCAATTTTGTGTCAAACACAACTATGAAATGTGTCAGTCAGCTGCATCAGTCCAACCACTTCTTCCTGGACAACTGTTATCATCTGTCTCAGCTTCTCTTAAGAAATTTCTGGGAGACAGTCTCCCACCTCGCAGTTCTGAGTCCATGTCATCCTACACTAGTTTCAAAGAAAAGGTACTTGTTGGTCAGAATATTGATGTTCCAGTTTCTTTACCTCGTGACGCGCCAAATAATGAACAAGAAATAAGTGAGAAAAGCAATCAAGAGCCAGATGTTGGAACTCATTTGACCGGGTTCGAGTCAGATCTCACTGAAGCTATTGAGCAATGCAGTAATGGGGTTAGCAACAAAGTGCAAATTCAAAACAAGGATGAGATTGAGAGTGTATTAGACCCCCAGAGCATATTGGTTTTGTTTTCTAGCCAGTGCATCACAAAGCAAATAGTTTGTGAGCAAAGCCATCTTTCTCGTATAAAGTACTACGGGAATTTTGATACATCTCTTGGACGATTTTTGCGAGATATTTTGCTTAACCAGGTTTTTTTTTTACTTGTTTGATAGCTCAAATTTAAATGGAACATTTGATCGTTATAATTGATAAAGACACTAATGGAAATAAATGTATCTGTGGCAGAAGCATTGTTGCTCTTCATGTGGTGAGCCACCAGAATCTCATGTATACTGGTATACTCACCAACATGGTAATCTTACTGTACTAGTCAGGCGGCTTCCTCGTGAATCAAGTTTGCCTGGTGAAGCCGAAGGGAAAATTTGGATGTGGACCCGGTGCTTAAAATGTGAGCGTGAAAGTGGGATCCCAAGATCCACGAGGAGGGTTGTAATGTCTTCTGCAGCACGTGGCCTCTCATTTGGGAAGTTCTTAGAGCTCAGCTTTTCCAGTCACTCTGCCAATAATAGGCTCTCTAGATGTGGGCATTCATTGCACAGAGACTCCCTTCGATTTTTTGGGTATGTGCATGGGTTTTATCCTCTCCCTTCAATTTTTTTGTTTTGTATTCTGTCAACCTCTTACGTGGATAATATGCAGATTAGGCTCCAATGTTGCAATGTTCCGATATTCTTCAGTCGAAATCTATGATGTATGTATGCCCCCACCAGTTCTGGATTTTTATAGTCCGACTGGACACGAGTGGCTTAAGAAAGAAGCAAGAGATGTATGTAACTAAATATCGTTTTAGTTTCTGTTGCCCATGTAATTTATCGTATGTATTCTAAGTTCCCATTCTATTGTGAGTTAATCGTTTTGTTTCTATTCTAAGGTGTTTGTGAAAGGAGATTTGTTCTTCACAGAGGTTGCGAACATACTTCAAAAATTAAAGCCAAGATTTTCTCGCTCTCTTCTTGAGAAATTTATGAAATTGTCATATTCAGTAAAAGAATTTTGTGATGTTGGAGAGATGTTAATGCAAGAAAAAGCTGAGTTTGAGGTTGTATTAGACTTCTTTATCACTGTTCATAGTATTAAGTTTCCTTGTAATCAAATATTTTTTTTCCCACCATGCAGCGTTATTTTTTTTAAAATTTTTTGCTTCGACCATGTAGGATTTCTTGATGAAGGCTATCAACCGCTGTGGTCAACTGGGCGATGAGATTCTTGGTATTCATTGGCTAAAGCAGGAGCTTCTTCTTGAACTGTATATTTGGGACCGCCGTTTGCATTCCATAATGTCGTGTACAAAAGAAGCTGACACTTCTGATGATGCAATCAATGAACAAAGATCCTGTTCGGAGAATGATACTTCACACGACAAATATGTTGAGGAAAGTCTGACAGAAAATGGTGGTTCAATTTTGGAAGCTCCTAATCAGATTCCTGTTGATCCTGTGGAGTCCTCATCTTGTGGTAACCATCAAGGTCAAAAGTTTACCATTTTAGAAACTGGGCTGGGAATTGAGTCAGCTGGAAGCTCTGGCAATACAATCTCCAAAAATCATGATTCTTTTGAGGTTGATATCACTGAGGTGGGATGTTTGACCCGAGAGAATTCTGCTCCATCAATGACGGAGGAGCACCTTGTCTCTGTCATTGACCAAGATAATTATGTTAGATCTTCTAGTATCTCCTCTCCATTGAGTAATAAGGATTGTGAAGAAGAAAGCATTCCTATTTTGGATCATATCCAAGAGGACCATTCCATCCCAGTTACGACTGAAAACTTGATATATGTTGAAGGAGTATCTAATTTAGAGCCCCAAACCGACAAGGCTATTAGAGTTGATGAAGTTTCTTCCAAGGAACAACATCCTAATGGACATGTATCTCAGGAGTTGCATGATTCCAAATTAGAAGATCCTGAAGGATGGATTTGGGCTCCTTTCTCTCAATTGAGAAGCGCATGTAGAAAAGATCTCCATGGTGGTTTCTTACAGAAGTTTGAATTTATCAATAGCTACACTCCCTCATATCTTTCACCAATGCATCAACTGATTACTGATGGAACAGACTCCTTGCACTTCCCAATTGGCCCTGGTGGCAATGTTATGTCTATTTCTGGGGATGACATATCAAGCATAATTGCCTGTGCACTAGCCCTATCGGAGGATCCATATGGCTTGACAAACTACACCATTGAAAAGGAAGGGGAAGGCAAAGGGGAAGCTGATAACTCATGCACTCTGACAATGGATGGTTCCGTGCCTTCGTCATACTGGTCTTCTATTGGATCGTCAGAGTATGAAGGAATACGTGCATCACAGATATTCTCATCATTTTCATCAGATGAGTTGTCCACCTCAGGTTCTGATGGTTTATTTGTGGATCGGTTGATAGCTTCCGAAGATCAGCATCCTGAAATCCCTGTGGGGTCTACTAAAGTTGCTGGAAAGAGCAAATATAGTGTAATCTGTATACATGCAAAACAATTTTACGCTCTTCGAAGAAGGTGTTGCCCATCAGAAATGGCCTACATATCTTCCCTAAGCCGTTGTAAAAAGTGGGATGCTCAGGGAGGGAAGAGTAAAGCTTTCTTTGCAAAATCAATGGATGACAGGTTCATCATAAAACAAATAAAGAAGACAGAGCTTGACTCCTTTTTAAAGTTTGCCCCTGATTATTTTAAGCATATTTCTCTCTCGTTAGATTCAGGAAGCCAAACATGCCTTGCGAAGATATTGGGAATATATCAGGTCTTCGCTTGAAAATCCTATTTGCTTGATTGTTTCTACCCACAATTTTCTGGTCTGTATTTTATCCTGACTTGGCTTTTTTATTTTACTGCAGGTTAGACAAAACAAAAGTGGAAAAGAAGTTAAAATTGATTTGATGGTGATGGAAAATCTTCTCTTTGGGCGAAACATTTCCCGTACATATGATCTCAAAGGTGCTGTGTTTTCGCGATATGTTAAGGATTCAAATGACCCTGATAAGGTTCTTTTGGATCAAAACTTAGTTGAGGACATGCGTATATCTCCCATTTATATTGGTGGAAAAACTAAACATCTGCTGCAACGGGCTATATGGAACGATACATCTTTTCTTACCGTAAGCCTGAACTGACCATCCTTTTCCTAAAATGTTCATATTTAAATTAGGGAATGTAATTTCATTATCAATCTTTTGATATTTGCAGTCTATCAATGTCATGGATTACTCTTTACTTGTGGGAGTAGACAGACAGCGGCGCGAACTTGTGTTTGGTATTATAGATTATCTGAGGCAGTATACATGGGACAAACAACTTGAAACCTGGGTGAAGGCTTCTCTAGTTGTTCCTAGGAATTCTTTGCCAACTGTGATTTCCCCAAAGGAGTACAAGAAAAGGTTTAGGAAGTTTATGACTAAATACTTCTTGACAGTTCCAGATAGTTGGAGCTCTGAGCGCTGTTCAGTTCCTTGTAAATTTTGCATTGGTGGCTGCAGTTCATCTAAGATACATAATGCAATGCTGCCAGAGAAATCAATTGAGGCATGTGCGTGAAATCCATGTCTGAAGTCCTAGATAACAATCCCGAATCCACAATTAAGTTTCTTTTCCCTTTTTCTGTCTCTTCTTGCTTTGCAGGAGTTGTACATAGAATTATTGCTGTTGTCACATATTAGACCTTCCTATTGTTTGCGATTTTTAGCAAACTTATGGGTTAAGTGGGTCCACAGTGTATGTTATTCTAATACATATGCATTTTTAACATTATTTTATTTTAGATGATTGTAAAGAGAATAATATGATCAGCTATATATGTCCCATTGGAAGTAAACTTAGTGGAACATATGCTGAGATTTCCATGTGAAAGTTGAGGTTCCACTTGTTCTCATTTTTGTAATGCCAATTGGGTGCCATTGGTATAACGAGATGGTTCCATTTTATTATTTGTCGAGTAGCCAATTGTAAATTTGTAATTGGTGCATGACTCCTAGAAAGGTTGAAACTGCTGCTTGTTTGAATTTACAACTGGATATGCCGATCCTATAAGTTATGCCTGGATGCGACGTATGTTCTCAGGATTCTTCTACCAATCTGATGTATCTGTATTGGGCATTTACCTTCACCTATTTAATACCGCAAGAATACTTCTGGATTTTCCAAAATGAAGAATGCTAATTTATTAAAAGAATCCCCTAGTTCTATGGAATAGGTCTGACAAGTTTTAGTATGTTTCAACCTTCAAGTTATCAGACTACTAAGACATTTAAGAAGAAAAAAAAAACCGTAGATACGAGACACGATTGATCTTAAATTAGGGTACATATGGATTTGAGTTCTCATAGACCAATCATGCGTGTACATGCTTCTTTAATTGTCAGCGGTTTTGAATAGTAAGTGGTAGATGTGTAAATTTACATGTGATTTGCCTCTTAATGAATTGTTTTGTTAGTAGCAGACTGATATATAAGTAAACTTTGGTTATTTATGGTAGTTCAAGATATGCATGTGCATGTTAAAATTATGCTGATACATAAGGAATCCTCTTTATTCAAGCTCAAAGAATTCGACACCCATATCAATGTCGGACACCTGTGTTAGTATTCAGGCACCTTGGCTTCATGTTCTACTTTCAGGCTGATTATCTGGGTAAGCAATGCTGGACATTTTAAACTCATCTTTGCTTTTTTAAGCTGAATTTTTCTCAGATATAATGGAAAGACAGTGCTTCCTGTTGCTCATTGAAAACTGATTTCGAGTAAACTAGGGGATTATAGAAATTTTGGGTATCTTGAATGCTTCCTGCTTTCATTTCCATTGGCAGTAGTTACTCATTTAACCTAATGCGGACACGCTGGAATTTATATTGGTCATTCCTTACCTACTGTGAACTATCTCTAATTTTTTTCGAGAGGCAAGTGTGCACATTTTGTAGCACTCGGGACAGGAGTTACAGGCTTGACCTTTTCTCCCTGAAGACCCATTGCTGCACAACCTATATCTGAGATATTTATCCCCCTGTCCAGGTAAATTGCTAAATTTTTAGTTATTTGGTTTGCAATGTCAGATTTCTTCCTAGTTCCTAGTATTGGATTAGTCACTAATCCTGTGCCCCCTCAAAACCGGTTGTGAGGGGGAGGGGGCAACGGGTATATGAAGACACAGAACTCCCACCCCTAACCAATGTAGGACTATCCACTCAACACCCGTCAGCACGCAGAATGCGTTTCAACGGGGGCTTACCCACACGTGGAACTTTGGAATTTCAATAGACACCTATGGCCAAAATCACAATCTTCTAGGAGATTTCCAATTTGGTCTTTGAGCTTGGGCTCATATGAATAGTCTCAACACTAGGAGTTTAAATAGTTTGATCCTTAATATAGTTGCGAGGTTAGCTTCTGATAGTTTCCCTTAGCAAATTTTCAAACCGTAAGCTTATCTCATGCCTTGAATTCCACAAACTTTTGATGTACATCCCCTTGTCTTGTAGCTTTCATTGCTCGGACTCGGAGAAATCTGCGGTTGAGCTTCCTTGTGCATCTCTTGCATTTTCCTAACAGAAGATTCCGACTTCATCACCGTCTCTACCTGTGGTTACAGTTGAAGGAACCAAGTCAACTGGTAGCCATTGTTTGACCCTGATGCAGGCACCAATAAGGCACACTACAATCCTGAACCCTTTTAGGGTTTTCTTCGGTCAATGACTAGGGTTTATTTATCAATATAGCGCAGTAAGCCTCAAAAGGACAGCAAACAAAGTTATCTTACGCAGTTCTAAAATTCTATGCCGTCGACATTAAGCAGGATTAAGATTTAAACAATAGAAACACAAGATTATCACAAAACAGATTTCAGCATATAACAGGATTAATTCGCAGCAGTAAATATTGCAATAAAACAGTAGGCTTGCATCAGATTTTCATAAAGAAAAGGGCTACGGATGCTTGCTAGGGTTACCGACAGACTATAGATGGCGAATCTATTAAACTGGCATAAATTATGGCTTCAACTAGAGATGAAAAAGGATGATGACGGCTGCGATGCGGAGCGGAGGCAATGGAAACTAATGAAAACGAAGCGAATGCGATGGAAGAATAAAGGAAAAGGATAGATACTGCCTGGGGTTTCCCGCCGTGGGTCGATTGCAAGGATGCGCCGACGATCCTGCACACGGAGCAAGGCCGGACGTCGGGAGAAGCCGGAACCTTCGAAAAACGAAGCCCAAAGCCTTCACGAGGCGAAGTCGTGGAATCGGCGAGGATCGGGGACTCGAGTCTCACCCGGAAGCGCTCACGAAGAGGCACGAAATTCAGCAACTATCAAAAATCTGATTTTTTCTTCTTTCTTCATCTTCTTGTAGAGTTAGGGTTTCTATTTTGATGGCTAGGATCAAAGGGGAATAAGGGCTGATGGTGGGGATTCAAAGGGTTAAAAAAGGCAATGAAAAGGGAGAAAAACAAGGGAGAAAAGAGAGAGAAGAGAGAGGACGGACGGGTGGGGCCGGGGCTTCTTCCGCGCGGACAAGGAGGGGGGGGGGGGGGGCGTTCGGTTCACGGGAAAAGAAGAGGAGGGGGTGCGGTAATGCATGGGAAGGCTTATTGGGCTTAAGATAAGCCCAATAACATTCTAATTGAAGCCCATAAGTGCCACGTCATCTAAATTATGTTATTTCGCCATCTAACCGTCGGTTTCGAGATCTAATCTCGTCCGTCGGTACCCCGCAAACACACGCACCCATAATTTTATTAATATAATGCTGCAACTCACCCGAGAAGACCTGGATTCAATCCGAAAAGCCCTCGGATGAGATCATGGACATCCCCCATGAATTGGGCAAAAACATAAATAAAACTGCATGCTGAAATAAGGCCAAAAACAGGGAAAAACGGCCAAAAACTGAAATAACGTCTAACAAGTCCCAAACGGATACGAACTGAAGGTGCTGATCAGGTCTTCATCAATCGCTTCCGCTGCGAAAAACTCGTCCTCGAGTTTACGCCGGAAGACATCGCCGGTAGCAGGAGGGAGACCACCACCGTGGGAACGTCGCTGTGTCTGGATCTGATGATGAATTCCCAACAAGTGATGTCTCGGGCAGTCAACAACCTCTGGGCCTCTCGCGAAGGGAGTGCTGGCGTCGAGCGAGGGCCAGAAGGTACTGAAGTACAAAAACAGAAGCGCACGAGCTGTAGGTGGTCGGTCAGTCCCGACAAAGTCAAAGCGCGCAAGTGGCTTAGCTGTCTGAAGCTCCCCAACTGGCTCTGACTGTAGCTGTGATGGAAGCTCCGCGGAAGTCGGAGGCTCCACGGGTGTCTCTGCTGTAGGAAGAACTGCCGAGGGAGGTGCCTCATCTGTAAGCTCTGTGAAAGGTAGGAGAAGCCTCTCCGTAGTCACTACCGGAGGAAGTGGCTCCTCTGTAGGCACTGCTGAAGGTGGAAAGAGCTCCTCTGAAGCCACTGAAGGAGGAGGTGGCACCGCTGTAGGCACTGGAGAAGGCGGAAGGAACTCCTCTGTAGTCGCTGACGGAAGAGGTGGCTCCTCCGTAGGCATTGGCCGAGGAAGCTCCACAGGAGGCGGATGCTTCTCAAGTGGGGCCACTGGTGGAACCGGGTACTCCACAGGAGGTGGAGGCTCTGCTGGAGGTGGTGGCCTGCTGTATCGGGCAAGCCTCTGGTTCTGCTTCTCCCTCCATGCCAACTCATCCTCAATATCATCAAGTAAGAGCTGGGTTTCGATATATCTGATTTTCAAGGTTGGCACTGAAGGACTCCGTAAAACCCATTGAACAAAAGGTTTAGAAGATAGATCCAGGTCATGGGCTTGATCTCGAATCGAAGAGGAGTATCTACGTTCCATCGAAGATCTCGGGAAAAGGGTAGGACATGGCTCAAGAGATTTATATAGCCTGACAAATTGTTTATAGGTGTGGGTATCTAGTGGGTCAAGCGAATAAGGATGGGATCGGACGCGACGATAGGACATGGCGTCAGATACACGATGCAATCCTAACGCTAGACGTAAACCTAACACTAAATGCAAATCAAGCACGCAAGACGATGACCTATGCAAAATCAGCAAAGAAAAGATTAGGGTTTGCTGAAATTCAGCACTCAAAAGAAACCCGAACAGGTTCTTTCGAGCTCTGATACCAACTTAATGCAGGCACCAATAAGGTACACTACAATCCTGAACCCTTTTAGGGTTTTCTTCGGTCAATGACTAGGGTTTATTTATCAATATAGCACAATAAGCCTCAAAAGGACAGCAAACAAAGTTATCTTACGCAGTTCTAAAATTCTATGCCGTCGACATTAAGCAGGATTAAGATTTAAACAATAGAAACACAAGATTATCACAAAACAGATTTCAGCATATAACAGGATTAATTCGCAGCAGTAAATATTGCAATAAAACAGTAGGCTTGCATCAGATTTTCATAAAGAAAAGGGCTACGGATGCTTGCTAGGGTTACCGACAGACTATAGATGGCGAATCTATTAAACTGGCATAAATTATGGCTTCAACTAGAGATGAAAAAGGATGATGACGGCTGCGATGCGGAGCGGAGGCAATGGAAACTAATGAAAACGAAGCGGATGCGATGGAAGAATAAAGGAAAAGGATAGATACTGCCTGGGGTTTCCCGCCGTGGGTCGATTGCAAGGATGCGCCGACGATCCTGCACACGGAGCAAGGCCGGACTTCGGGAGAAGCCGGAACCTTCGAAAAACGAAGCCCAAAGCCTTCACGAGGCGAAGTCGTGGAATCGGCGAGGATCAGGGACTCGAGTCTCACCCGGAAGCGCTCACGAAGAGGCACGAAATTCAGCAACTATCAAAAATCTGATTTTTTCTTCTTTCTTCATCTTCTTGTAGAGTTAGGGTTTCTATTTTGATGGCTAGGATCAAAGGGGAATAAGGGCTGATGGTGGGGATTCAAAGGGTTAAAAAAGGCAATGAAAAGGGAGAAAAACAAGGGAGAAAAGAGAGAGAAGAGAGAGGACGGACGGGTGGGGCCGGGGCTTCTTCCGCGCGGACAAGGAGGGGGGGGGCCGTTCGGTTCACGGGAAAAGAAGAGGAGGGGTGCGGTAATGCATGGGAAGGCTTATTGGGCTTAAGATAAGCCCAATAACATTCTAATTGAAGCCCATAAGTGCCACGTCATCTAAATTATGTTATTTCGCCATCTAACCGTCGGTTTCGAGATCTAATCTCGTCCGTCGGTACCCCGCAAACACACGCACCCATAATTTTATTAATATAATGCTGCAACTCACCCGAGAAGACCTGGATTCAATCCGAAAAGCCCTCGGATGAGATCATGGACATCCCCCATGAATTGGGCAAAAACATAAATAAAACTGCATGCTGAAATAAGGCCAAAAACAGGGAAAAACGGCCAAAAACTGAAATAACGTCTAACAAGTCCCAAACGGATACGAACTGAAGGTGCTGATCAGGTCTTCATCAATCGCTTCCGCTGCGAAAAACTCGTCCTCGAGTTTACGCCGGAAGACATCGCCGGTAGCAGGAGGGAGACCACCACCGTGGGAACGTCGCTGTGTCTGGATCTGATGATGAATTCCCAACAAGTGATGTCTCGGGCAGTCAACAACCTCTGGGCCTCTCGCGAAGGGAGTGCTGGCGTCGAGCGAGGGCCAGAAGGTACTGAAGTACAAAAACAGAAGCGCACGAGCTGTAGGTGGTCGGTCAGTCCCGACAAAGTCAAAGCGCGCAAGTGGCTTAGCTGTCTGAAGCTCCCCAACTGGCTCTGACTGTAGCTGTGATGGAAGCTCCGCGGAAGTCGGAGGCTCCACGGGTGTCTCTGCTGTAGGAAGAACTGCCGAGGGAGGTGCCTCATCTGTAAGCTCTGTGAAAGGTAGGAGAAGCCTCTCCGTAGTCACTACCGGAGGAAGTGGCTCCTCTGTAGGCACTGCTGAAGGTGGAAAGAGCTCCTCTGAAGCCACTGAAGGAGGAGGTGGCACCGCTGTAGGCACTGGAGAAGGCGGAAGGAACTCCTCTGTAGTCGCTGACGGAAGAGGTGGCTCCTCCGTAGGCATTGGCCGAGGAAGCTCCACAGGAGGCGGATGCTTCTCAAGTGGGGCCACTGGTGGAACCGGGTACTCCACAGGAGGTGGAGGCTCTGCTGGAGGTGGTGGCCTGCTGTATCGGGCAAGCCTCTGGTTCTGCTTCTCCCTCCATGCCAACTCATCCTCAATATCAAGTAAGAGCTGGGTTTCGATATATCTGATTTTCAAGGTTGGCACTGAAGGACTCCGTAAAACCCATTGAACAAAAGGTTTAGAAGATAGATCCAGGTCATGGGCTTGATCTCGAATCGAAGAGGAGTATCTACGTTCCATCGAAGATCTCGGGAAAAGGGTAGGACATGGCTCAAGAGATTTATATAGCCTGACAAATTGTTTATAGGTGTGGGTATCTAGTCGGTCAAGCGAATAAGGATGGGATCGGACGCGACGATAGGACATGGCGTCAGATACACGATGCAATCCTAACGCTAGACGTAAACCTAACACTAAATGCAAATCAAGCACGCAAGACGATGACCTATGCAAAATCAGCAAAGAAAAGATTAGGGTTTGCTGAAATTCAGCACTCAAAAGAAACCCGAACAGGTTCTTTCGAGCTCTGATACCAACTTGATGCAGGCACCAATAAGGTACACTACAATCCTGAACCCTTTTAGGGTTTTCTTCGGTCAATGACTAGGGTTTATTTATCAATATAGCACAGTAAGCCTCAAAAGGACAGCAAACAAAGTTATCTTACGCAGTTCTAAAATTCTATGCCGTCGACATTAAGCAGGATTAAGATTTAAACAATAGAAACACAAGATTATCACAAAACAGATTTCAGCATATAACAGGATTAATTCGCAGCAGTAAATATTGCAATAAAACAGTAGGCTTGCATCAGATTTTCATAAAGAAAAGGGCTACGGATGCTTGCTAGGGTTACCGACAGACTATAGATGGCGAATCTATTAAACTGGCATAAATTATGGCTTCAACTAGAGATGAAAAAGGATGATGACGGCTGCGATGCGGAGCGGAGGCAATGGAAACTAATGAAAACGAAGCGGATGCGATGGAAGAATAAAGGAAAAGGATAGATACTGCCTGGGGTTTCCCGCCGTGGGTCGATTGCAAGGATGCGCCGACGATCCTGCACACGGAGCAAGGCCGGACGTCGGGAGAAGCCGGAACCTTCGAAAAACGAAGCCCAAAGCCTTCACGAGGCGAAGTCGTGGAATCGGCGAGGATCGGGGACTCGAGTCTCACCCGGAAGCGCTCACGAAGAGGCACGAAATTCAGCAACTATCAAAAATCTGATTTTTTCTTCTTTCTTCATCTTCTTGTAGAGTTAGGGTTTCTATTTTGATGGCTAGGATCAAAGGGGAATAAGGGCTGATGGTGGGGATTCAAAGGGTTAAAAAAGGCAATGAAAAGGGAGAAAAACAAGGGAGAAAAGAGAGAGAAGAGAGAGGACGGACGGGTGGGGCCGGGGCTTCTTCCGCGCGGACAAGGAGGGGGGGGGGGGGCCGTTCGGTTCACGGGAAAAGAAGAGGAGGGGGTGCGGTAATGCATGGGAAGGCTTATTGGGCTTAAGATAAGCCCAATAACATTCTAATTGAAGCCCATAAGTGCCACGTCATCTAAATTATGTTATTTCGCCATCTAACCGTCGGTTTCGAGATCTAATCTCGTCCGTCGGTACCCCGCAAACACACGCACCCATAATTTTATTAATATAATGCTGCAACTCACCCGAGAAGACCCGGATTCAATCCGAAAAGCCCTCGGATGAGATCATGGACATTCCCCATGAATTGGGCAAAAACATAAATAAAACTGCATGCTGAAATAAGGCCAAAAACAGGGAAAAACGGCCAAAAACTGAAATAACGTCTAACAAGTCCCAAACGGATACGAACTGAAGGTGCTGATCAGGTCTTCATTAGACCCCCAAGAACCACTTCAATTGGTGAGCTTCTAATCAAACAATTCACCAATTGCCATGCCCTGATATCTTCATAGATTTACTTTAAGTTCTCGTCTAATGTACACTCCCTCGTAAGCCTTTCAAACCGGACAATCTCTACTATCAAAGTGGTCAACAAGTGACATGCATCGACCACTTTTCGTTGTACTTCGAATTTGTGCTTTAGAACATTAGGATAGTTGCGCACGAATCACTCCATTTAGTTTGTCATTTGTTTAACGTCTTTTTTTTAAAAAAAAATTTAGGTACTTGAGTGCCGGGTGTTATGATTAGATAATAAACTCTTTGCTGGTCAGTTAATGCTTGCTAATACTGCAAGGCTAGAACCAATCCATAGAACTCTAGATCGCGCTTATTCAAGTGACTCAACTTCTCGACAAAGAAGGGAAATGATAATCCAAACCCACTTGATATGAATTTTTTTTTTTTTTTCTTTTACTTCTGTTCTCTGTTAAGGGCCTGGCGCCCTCTATTTGTCCATCGGGTGTGGTGAGTTTTGTCACCGCCAGTGTGCGGTTGTTGTGTTTGGGGTGGTTTGCGCCGGTGTGGCGTCTTAGATCTGCCGGTAGTGGCAGTGGTCTTTCGTTAGTGCCGGGTGGCGGACTTTGCTTTGCTTGCAACGGCATGTGGCTCCTCCTAGAGATCTGGTTGTGATCTTCCCTTTCAATGACTACTAAAAACAAAAGAGGCATCACAAGTGACTTCAAACACCTTGAAGAAAACTGGAAGTCGTAGAACTGATACTTTGGTCATTTTTACCTTGCTCTTCCTGATCATCGATAGCATCTATAAGGTCATGAATAACTTGATTCTACATACTGTCTCGATCAGGAATCGAATCATGATGTGGTCAAGTTGGGTAGGGTAAAATCTAAGGCATTTTGGGCACTTCCGTTCGGGTTCAGATGAATCCTCAAACCATGCTCGTGATCTGCTCGAAGCTTTCACATCCTTTGCATCGATCAGGTACGATGGTTCGTTGGATGTTCTTGAAGAAAGTCTCGCCCTGATGTTCGCATCACGCCCGTTGAGGAGGCTCCAGAGATTGCCCATTATTGACCTTGTGCTCCGCTTCTAATCCTTACAAATTTACATTGGTGGTTTTCTCATCTTCCTCTTGATCATGCTCCCATCAAAGCTGATCATCAAGTGGTGAAGTTCAGTGGCTACACCGTCGGTTTTCTCGTCTCCCTCTTGACCGTGCTCTCTTCTTCTTTATCTCTGTGTATAATGCATCAGAGGGTACCGCTCGCGATCTTCGTATTGTTCTCGTGATCGTTGTATTGTGGTAGTTTTGTGGTTAACTTGAAATTTTTTAATATGGTGGCATCAATTCTACACCTTGTCTATTTTAAAAGAAGATGAGTCTGATGCTCGATTTTTTTTTCTCTCTTGATTGCAACCATTACGAGGTAAGAACACGGGTACAACATTTTTTTTTTTTGGGTGATGTGCCTAAGGTCATGACAAGAGATAGGTTTAGTGATAAGGATAGACAACAATATGGTTTTGAGCTAGATCCTCCCGTGTGGAAAATATCCATTTTATCCTTAGACCGTTTGGAAAACTAGTAAATGTTCGTGCATGTTGGCACTTGGACAGCTGCCTTCGGGGTGTGATTCACTTGTTAGAGAGAGCACTAATTAACCTTTTAAAAGAAGTACCAAGTGACATCTAATGGCCGTTAAATGTTATTGAATAGGTATTTATCATCTTTATAGTAGGTTTTTAGAGAGAGAGAGAGAGGTGGCTCGGCTCGAAATCGGAAGAACCGATTTGGATGGAGAAGAGGATCCCGACATTTATTACCTATCTGATTTTGTGTAGCTATGATTGGGAATTTGGTGCCATTTATTAGGTAGTCAGCCGATTTAGATAACAGACGACTGATATTTACATAAAATCATATGGCTAAGAGTTTTTTTTGTCCTAGTTAGCACAATGTCGTATTGTTATGTTAGCACAAGGAAATCACAACATTGCTATAGTGATTTCACTGAAGTAACAAAAAAATTAAAACAAAATCTTGTTAATTTTTTTTGCTACAGTAAAATCACTGTAGCAATTGTTCCTCTATTATCACTATATTGTTACTCTGCTACTATTGTAGCAATTGTTACTCTTTATTACTGAATAAGTGACAAGTG